>JAGDQP010053389.1:0-13573 GCA_022664845.1 Lepisma saccharinum | reverse complement strand
CATCTCTAAGTTTTTCTGTTCTGGAGTCTTCACAAACTGTTTCATCATGCCAAGCTTTATGTGCAATGACGACAAGATGGTATACGCCTCTAGTTGCCGCGCCGAGAATTACGACCTATCGAAAGGCCACTGTTAGGAATATGGCGACTCTGATAACTCAACATTTGGACAATATTGACTCAGTATCCAATGTTATACGGGACTAATCTGCATGTCGAGGCGTCGAAGTACTTCTGTATGCAGATCACGGGTTTATGAGTTAGTGGCGCTTTATCTGGAAAACTATAGCTGATAGGAAGAAACCTTTTCTATATTTGGAATCAGTATACCAAATATAGTAACAATCGGTTCTAATATTCCAGAAATTGTTGTTTGGGTGTTATATGATTGTTCACAAATTTCAAATAATGTTGCCCAGATTCCAAATGCTTTTGGATACAGAAATAACTCGAAAACATTTGGTTCATATGCGCTTCTCTGCAATCGCAAATTCTTGTCTCTAGGTTTGTCATTTCATGTTAGGCTCTTGTTATAATAAAACAAATTATCACAGGAATTAAGTTATGTACATATGGCCTTTCATACGCATCTACAAACTAAATCTGCAGCACATGCATACGTAATTTTCTACTTAATGCGCAGAAGAAAGTTTTAAAGCATGTATTTTAACTCATTTCAGGAATTGAGCCTTACATTCCCTTAATTTGAAATCCAGAAGTTATTCTGCCAATGATCGTTGTATTAGCGGAATCGTTTTTCGTCACATATATAACTACAAATATGGTATATATGGCGTTTGTAGGTCAGGCATGTTATAATCTTCATTGTCTTCCATATCCATTGCCACTACAAATGTCAAGAAGATTGGGTTACCCAAGATTTTTTCTGTTATAGACAACCGTATTGAACATCAACTATATTTCCCACAAGATTAGAATACGGTAGAAATAGCAAACTTAGTTTTAGCATCAAGAACTTATTTTCTCAAGCTATCGAAAGATCTTTGTAGTTATTTTTCTTCATGTATTTATCGCTTTTTTTTGTAAATCTGAACTATTATTGATGTTTTCATTCCTTTGGGAGCTCCTCCTTTCTCCATAGAGAACTTATCAATTTATGTAGTTACTTGATTAGTGCAGTTCCTCTTGCTTTGAATAATGCGGCTGGAATATTGTATATTCTTGGTGATTTGAAATGTTTCAATTTCTTTACCGACATTTCCATCTCGATCTCGCTATGTTCGGGAATCCACGGTTCTGCGGTATGGATTTCAAGTTCCTCTGTTTGTTCCCCGATGTGTACATTAAGAAGTTTGTCGAAATAACTTTTCCACACATCGACAATTTAATCGGATCAGCGTGAAGATCTCCACTTTCATTTCTAATTATTCCTAACCTCGGCTGGTAACCTTTTCTTAACGAGTTTACCCCTTTGTACAGATCTCGTATGTTATTGGTGTTCCCGTTTTCCTCTATCTCCTGAATCTTCTAAGTCAGATATTCTCACTTTTTGTTTTTAAACCCAAGTGTGGCGTTTCGTTTCGCGTTACTATAGTGGTTGGTATTTGCTTCACTTTTATTACTTAGCCATCGTTGCCTTGCTTGTTTTCGTTCGTCATGAAGCTTAAGGCATTCTTGATCAAACCAAGGTTTGTTTTTCTGTTGTTTCTTCTCACCTACACGTTTCTTCGCTGCGCTCTTAATTGTTTCACGAATTGCCTCCCACATCTTACTTACATCAATTTCATTATTAATATCATCATTATTATTACTCGAGTCGGCAAGGATTTCGAATCTATTTGAGAGTTCGAGTTGGTAATCTGCTTTTATGCTCGGATTATTTAATCGTTTCATATCGAATTTCAATTGTTTTGACCCCTTTTTTTCTCTGTTCGCGATGCATAACTTTTCCCTTACTTTTGTGATCACTAATTGATTGTCGTTCTCACCTTCTGCTCCCCTGTACGACCTAACATCCATTATGTTGGTGTGTCTTCGTCTGTATACTAATACGTGATCGATTTGGTTGAGAGTTTTGCCGTCAGGAGATACCCATGTCTATTTGTGTTCAAATTACGTGCTGTTTACCACTAGGTTTTTCGAAATCGCGAAAGTTATGTCTTTCTCCATTGTTGATGTTTATTTCGTGAAGGCTGTATTTGCCTATGGTAGTAGGTCTATATTTTTCTTCCCTCCCTACCTTTACATTGAAATCACCCAACACAATTTTTCGAATTATACTTCGGTAATCGGTCAAACTGCCATTCTAGCTCATCGTAGAATATATCTTTGTCGTTATCAGTAGCCACCTCGGTCGGAGCATAGACGTTTAATAGAACCATGTTGCCTCATCGAGTACGTATCGTAACGTACGATAGTGTTTCGTTTACGAACTCTATATTCTGAACCGCCTGAAGGATACTGTTCTTAATGAGGAATCCTGTTCCGAAATCGTGAGACTGTGTTCCCAGTAGTAGAAAGTGTACTTGCCCTGTGGAATGCTATCTTGACCCTCCCACCAAACTTCTTGTATCGATAATATGTCTAGCTCGTACTTCTCGGTCTCGCGTACCGCCACTTGAAGAGCGCCCGTTTGGTATAATATTCGTACGTTCCACGTTCTTATTCTAAGGTCTTTCTTAAATTCGAAAATACTAGTAACATAAGTATAAATTAGTTATTTCAGTGGATGACTAGTTTTGTAAACTGAACTCAATTGGAACAGGGAACACTGTGACGAAATCATTTAATTTTAATATTCTAGATGTTACAAATATTATATTTTGCCACCTAAACTTTAAAACGTCTATTCCTTGTATATGTTGCTTTATAAAATATGAAATTTAAAATATGGAAAGTTATTATGGTAGTTATGAAATTTAAAATACGAAAGTTAGAAATGAGGGACATCAAATTGATTTCTATTCAGAAAGTCCCCCATATAAGCAAATACACTATCTTCTTAGTAAACATTTTTCCTGCACTATATAATTCATAACAAGATAGAAGTATCATGGTAATATGAATATACTATTGGCGATTCTGTAAGTAACTTCTTCAAAATACCACATACAAATTTCGTATAATTACTGTATCATTATTAATTTTAGCACTCGTGTTCCATGTACCAATAGCTTTTGAGGAAACTAATGGTGAAGATTAACATTAGAAATCGCGTAATAACGTTTTTATCTCATAATCTAAGTTCAAATGTAAATTCAATATGACTAAACCTTTATGCGTTATAAACGTTTGATAGTTTTAACAATAGTAATATTATTAACTGAAAATTTCACAATTCCGAAGTCAACCGTCACTACTGTAATTTTTAAGTTACAGTTTTAATAATTTACAAATTTTTAATCGAAACTTTCTGATCAACAAAATCATGCCTGAAATGAAATCTTATATTGACGATATCTTTTTTTGACCAAATGCCACAAAATTATGCCTGAAAGGTATTTTTCTTTTTATATTTCTTCTTTTCTATGTCACTTAGTTACACTATGCAAGTATGATATTTTTGTAATACTTTAAATAATGAATTAAACTTTTCTCTTTCATTTCCAGCTCGTATCGCAGCGTCGTTGACGATATTTCATTCAGTGTAACTGAGCTTCCTGCGGGTATCTTACTTAACGACTTGCTAGAAAAATGCCAAAAAATAGCAACTTTAATTTTTCTTAGTGTGAGATCTAAATTCATAAAATTAATTTTGTATTAAATAATTTCTTTCCCCTAATGATGGTTCAAAACCTGAAGTAGTTGATTTTGAATTTTGTATCTGTATTTATTTACGGCTTTTAGGCGTCTCTGGCTCGGCCGCAGAACAGTTCCTATTGTTACTCTGTATAAAAATGACAAATGAAAATGGAATAATGAGGGTCGATGTAGTATTAATACTAGATTTAAGTAGGTTAAATCATTAGTGTTCACCATTATGTACTAACTGATTTAAGTAGTCGAAAATTTAAAAAAATGTAAAAAAAAAGTTCTATCGTCATGTACAGATTACTATCAGTGTTATTTTGTTCATTAAATTCCAGATGTATTATTGCAGTAGAATATTTTGTTAGATCAATCTAGCTTTGAATTTGATTTCTAAGGGATTACAAGACATATTTTACAGTTATGTTGCTCATCATTTACTAGGATCAGAGGTATATTTACTAATGTGTGAGAGTTGACAGACCGTTAATGGACCTACATTACCTACTTAAGTGTGTGGTTGGGGAAGTAAGTCCATGTTGTCTTTTCCAACAGTAGTCAAGAGCGACGGATTATGTGCTAGAAACGTGGCAATTATGTTAATACGTTTTCCATATTGATTTGTAATTTTTGGGATTCTCAATTAGAGTCAAAGTTAGTCTTAAAAGAATAAAAATGCCATATTACACTGAAATACCAAGTTACAAAATCCCTAATAAATAGTAACTAATAGTTTAGACTTTATGACTATTAGATGCGTATTATGCGTAAATTTGTATGTCAAAATAATCTCAGAAACAAGGTATTTCAAATTATACTTTTATTAATCCCAGAATTTCAGTTTAGCTACCTAATAGTACGCAGTTGACAGTGCTTCAATTTATTGTAAATCAATTTTTGCTTGAGAAATTACAATTTATTTAATATCACCACACGATTGAATTTGATTAAAAATACCTACGGAAGTGTAGTGATTGACATATCATTACAGTTTGCATAAGGTATTATAATATTATTACGAAACATATATCAAAGACTGTTGGTAATATTTATTCTAAATGGCTGCTTATGTTCCTCTTTCATATATTCCTTATCATCCTCTTCGGGTTTTCTGATTACAAACAGCTAAGAATACTATTTTTTCCATCTTCTTTCAACATTATTCTAATTCTGTAATCGATATTTTTGCTGTTATTCTTAAGTTTGTTTAACAAAACATAGCGTAGAATTAAACATTCACGAACAAGTTAATACATATCCGTATTTAGAATTCTATTATAGTTAAAACCAGTTAAGGTACTCATAATTACTGTGTAAATATTTACTTTTTCAAACGTAAACAATGTATCTAAAATAGGTTTTCCTGACAAGGCATATTCGCTATCGATGAGAACCTAATTTTGATTAAACTTGTACAATAGTCAACAACGACGTGAGGACAAGAAAAATATAAACCCAAAAGGTAATTGCTTTGTAATTAAACGTAGGCAGGAAGCTTCTTCTTTGAACTGTTTAAATCGAAAGTGAGATCGCGTCCCGTTTCGACCCGTATTTCTTCTCAAAACCTTATTTTCAAGTACACGTAATTTATATTAAACTCCCATGGTCCTGCTCCAACTTTCGGAACCGTAAAATATTAACGCCAGAATAACCGTTCTGTATATTTTTAATTTCAACTTTTTTGATATTGATCGAAGGTTACTAGCTACTGGACTGAATAGAAACATGAGTTGCTTGATCCTGTCTATTTTATTTCTTCCTAACCTTCTTCTTGCTTGTAACATATACTTGCAAATATTTATATTTGTTTATTTTCTCTTTGACCTCATTCTTAATTATTATTCCTCTATTTCCTTCATCCTCTGTAAGATAAGAAAAAATGAATTGAATTGGCGGTAACAACACCTTCATCCTCTGTGTTTCGGGTTTTTATTATGTGTTTTGTTTTCTACGTTCACCTGCAGACCTATCTTATCGTAACTTCTACTAAGACATCAATGTTACTATGAAGTGAATTGGTATACTTCCCTATGAAATCTACATTTTGAATTTGAAGTTTAATTACGGCTTCCAGGCATCTTAGGCTCAGTCCAATCAAATCCACATCATCTATTTATACGAGCAGCTGGGTCAAACCATTCAATAATAGTCCCTTTCTCCTCTTTTATTTTCAGAATAGCATATTTTAACGCACTGTTAAATAGTAGTGGTGAAAATACCTCAACTTGTTTCAATCTCTTGCGAATCTCGAAAATGATTGACATATCTTTACATATTCTGCTTGGGTCGCTGCGACCACATCCTTACTACCTGAATAACTTAAGCGAATGCGTGAACAAACGTCTATGTTACATTTTGCCTGTATTGAGAAAAACAGCAAATAAGTTGAAACTTGTCCCTTTTGCGGTGTGGCGCTGAATGATATCACATAGACTTTTGTTCTCATTATCCAATACACTATTTAAAGCGGCTACTTTTTCATTGCATTGATAGCAGTAGCGTCTATTCAAAAATATCTGTTAGAAATAGCAGTTTAGGAAAAACCTTTCTAAATGGGAGTTATTTGTTCCCAACTAAACAGCGTAAAAGCACTATTTTGGACTAACTTAATTTTCTGTAGATTGTTATCTGAATAGTACAGCGATAAACCGCCGTTAGGACTCGGCAGAGTAGTTCATATTATAACTGTCGGAAAACTACTGTACATAATTAACGGAGCTTTTTAAGGTTCAGTTACATTTTCTCTTCGCGAATAATTAGTACAAATATGATTAAAAGTTAATAATTAATTGAAATTCCTTCGCCTATAAATGAGAACTATTTGGCAGTACAAACGAGCAGACTAATAAAAATACGTATTACGTCATACTTGCTTCGGATTAAATTTATTTATGAGCTTTTGGCATCATTGACTCAGGTCGGAATAAGTGAGGTAGAAGATAAGGAAAGTATCCGCCTGAACCTTACTTACCATAACATCAGTGTTTGATTTGTATAATTTCCCGAGAGATGGAATAATTACTGAGATATGTACTACACGGTATCTCGGGATCGTCCATATCCCAGACTAGAGATATCTATAAATAGAACCAGGGACGATTTTTGCGGAGAAGGAGAAATCCCAACCATCCTCTGCTACAAATCGAACACTGCGTAACATCGCGGCATAGAATCTGGTGAATCTGAAGGAGACCCTGGGAAACTTCGGCCGTGGACTTTAAATTCGAATATTGTATTTAGTGCCGAGATAGGGAAGGTAAGAGGATGCGGGAAGTGTCAGCCATTATATAAGTTAAAGGTACCATCCGGCATTGTCCTGGTGAGACAGGAACCCCCCTGAAAAACTCCATCGCTTAGACTGATCCTACGCTCTCCCGAATGCTACGATAACTCTCTACCACTGAACTGAGGGCTTCAAACCCGCGTACCTACCCATAAACGATACAAAGACCGTGACGTTACCGTCGCGCGCAAAATATTATTATATGGTATAATGAAATGAAACATGAGGAAAGTACTGTCCTGTTTGTTTCTCCTGAAAATCGAGAGACAAAGAAAATGAGGTCTCGTTCGGGAAACTGCGTATCGCCTCAGAATTCGCCACCAGAACCAACTGCTACCGTTTCTGTGAATTAGAGTGAATCGCATAGTCAATAAGAAAAACACTGAACCTGAATTAACTTAACCTAACCTAACCAATAGTTAGTGAACTTTATATAATTTGAAAATGCGTATATGTATAAAAAGAATTTATTTTTTTCGAAAAAAAAAAACATCAACCCCCCGGGAACCGAACCTGGGTTACCCTATTAACTGTCGTATGCAGTAATAACAGCACCAAGCCGGCACTGACTAGCGAGGGCTTGTCAGATCTCTTTATGGACCACTGCCTCGTGGCTCGGTCTTGAGTAAAAACATATGGTGTTACGCGGCCGATGTTTCCTTCTCAGAATGTTTCGTAGAAATAGAAACTGAATAACAGGTTGCATCTGTTTTTTTCATCGGTGTGCTGTTTTTATACCCTTCGCAAAGTTTGGAGAAAAGTAGGAGTAGAAGTAAGGCTACTTTTCATCAGTCGTAGCAGTGATAGCAATTTAACCAAACCAACAGTAAAAAAAAGCTGCTACGCTATTTTTTCACTATCTCGCGTGCACTCAGTCACGGGAAGAACATGTAATATAGAATTTTGTTCCACGGTTTTTCTAATGCATTTCGCTCCAGAAATTTCCGAATACTGAGGCCATTTGTTGCAATATGCTCAAACCAAGTGCAAATACATATCAGGAACACATCAGAGACCTTTGTTTCGTAAACAACTCCATTTTTACCAAAATGTCACTTAGACGTTTGTTCACACATACGGCTCAACAGTTTCTGGAATTCCAAATCCTACCAGGATGTTGTATAGTTAAGGCTTTTGATAGAATCATATGCTTTCTTAAAAGCTATGAACAACTGTTGAAGCGTCCCATTGTATTCCAATTTCTTCTCTACAGTAAAAGAAGGGGACATGTTCATGTAAGATGATTTGACGTAAAAAACATTTTAAAGTCTAATGCTCCTACCCACTCCTATGTATTTGGTATTCTAAAAGATGCTATAACGTGTGGATTGCGCTTTTGAATTAAAACTTTCCTAGCTGGTAGCTGTCATTTTTTAATACTTGCTACAAGTAAAAATCCAATTTCTTAAAAAAATGAACATCCCTTCTTTCCCCGTACGCTTAGAATTTAATAAGGCAAAGTATACATTCAATTGGATATTAAATATATTTTTTAATATGTTTAAATAGAATAAGTTGATGTTTCTGAATGTTTAACTTTCAAACAGACGAGTTTAATAGATATTTATTAATTTTGTCTCTTTCAAGGTGTTTTGTAAGACATCTGCTCGACGACGTGAACAAAATGGAACACGAAATAACTAGACCTTTCACAGAAAATATTATAGTAATGTTATATGCAGTAGTGTAGTAACAAGTGAGAATTAAGATGGTGGAAAGTATTATATGATGTGGCGCACTGAAACAAAGAGTAGTAGTTACGCTTTTGTTTCAATCTGAAGTTAAGGGAAACAAATGAAGTTTGCAGTACAGTGTAAGAAAGTGTGCTAAAACATATTGGCAATTATAGGTTGTCTGAGATACTGTGAAAGCAAGTACTACTGTCGATGAAGTACGACAAATTAATAAGCATACAATGATGAGTCTATGAACAAGGTATTTGATGTGTAGAACATATATACAACTGTGACGAACCTACTTATTGTAAGATTGTAGTGTCTGAGTATGTCTTGCATTACCCTATACGTAATAATAAAGAATGCGTATTGAAGAAGAAGTTGTAGGTTAAGTAGTGTTGATATACGTTATACAAATTAAAGTGTTAGCCGTTTCTTAAAAGTTACCACCGGTTGCACTTTATATGCCTACCTGGAATTTACCTAACTTACACGAATCTACAGCATGAACTGGCGCAGTCGCTTTGAATCTACATAGTTGTATAAGAATACTATTAAATGAAAGATGGAGTCTTTTCGTCAGAATACCCAATTCACCTTAGAAAAGTTAGAAGGAAGTACCATGGATATCAGAATATAAAGTGAACAATTTCAAAACTGTATTGAGGTGTGTAATGTGAAAGAAGACAAGAAGATTCCTACTTTCTTAGCATTGATAGGTCATGAGGTGTATGGAGCCTTATGTGATTTTTGTGTGCTCCTGGCAATCTCAAAGCAAAAACCTTCTCAGAAGTAAAAGAAATATTGGGGCACTATTATGAATCGAAAAGTAATGTCATAGTTCTATTCTATGAGACAATCAGAGTGTACAAAGCAGATACCATTAAAATATGGTTATGCAATCCTAAGTTGACATTGCAGAAGCTGCTTGATATGATACTGATTGAACAGCAGTTGAGAAGAACGCCTGCTCTTTGAAGTCAAGGTGTATAGCAGAAACAGAAATGTTGCACATTGCAAATTTTAAACCGAAAAATGGAAACAGAATGAATTATACTTTTAGACCGGATCCAGGACATCCAAAGTTTCCTATAGGTGTTCAAAATCACATCCAGATTTCGCAAATTGTTATGCATAAAAATTAAAGTACCATAATTATCAACGCATTGGTCACCTATGACGTGCCTGTAGATCCAAGAAAGCCATAGCTATTGAAGAAGTATGGAACAAAAATGAAGTATCAGGATCTATTGCTTTGACACAGGATACATTAAATTTAATGCTGTTAGATGACATCCTAATGATAATTGATGGTGATACTGATAGTAAAAACGACAAAATACAAAATGATAGTCCCAACTTGTTATTATCTTACTTAGACCAGTGTATAAAATGTACTATGAATACAGGATATTTCGTAAATTTAATTTCTTTGTCAGTGTTCATCAAATTAAGTACCGTCAACAGATTGCAACAATAAAGTTCTGTGATCAAATTGATAATACAAATATAGAATTGTTAGGTACGGTAATATTACAATTACGTAACTTTGGTAAAGTAATTGAAGTACTATTTCGTGTGACAACGATAGGAATAGCCAATACTATGGATGAGTTGTGTCCTGATTGGTACGATATATTTGCTCTGTAGGATGTATCTAGATCAAGTACTACAGCTGAGACTGAAAGAGTTATAGAACATCAAAGTATTATGGAACAAGTGAACAATTTACAAACAGTAGTACTACAACAAAAAGAAGAAATGTGCAAGTTCGATACCAATATAAAAAATACTATTCGCAGAAATGGAATACAAATTTTGGATTATTCAAAAATCAAAAGATTTACCCAGGTTACTTCTTACAAAGAAACAACAGAAAAATAAAACATATAACACGCCAACGCATATGTGGTGAATCTTCATAATCAGTCTTTCATAGAAACATATAGCATTTCTAATAAAGATCCTACTTTACAACGGGAAGAGAGGGTTGGTACATATCAAGCAGCAGACGACATAGCAAATATGAAATATAGTTCGGGTAAGGTTCTGTCAGAATGTGATGTCAACGTTTGGCCGGAGATACAGATTAAACAAGAAGAAATGACTAAACTTCGCCAACAATATAATAATAGCAGATCAAGGAATAAGAATAAAGAGAAAGTAGGTGAACAGGGAAATGATACAACTACGAGTAAACAAGAATCGGGAGCAGAAAATCGAATCTGAGATAATAACCCAATCTGTAATATCATTTACAAATCAAATGGGATTCGCGCACACACTATTTAGTGTAAATTTCAAACTTAGAGAATCAGGACTTTGGTATTTACTACAAAACTGTAATGAGAAATATGCTATTCACATTTTGAAACAACTCTAAGATTTTTCATAGCTTACTAATGTTAACATTGTTTTGTAGATTTTATTTGTATTAGGTTAGGCTTCATATCATTTACTTACTTTAAAGAAAACGTTAATTCATCTTTATTCTAATTATTTTATTGGAAGAGTTCCAATTTTAGAAACAAATGTTTAATGTATTATAGTAATTTTCATTATTACTATGTTCAGATACTACGCGGTGTTTGAAAAATATCTTACACTTTCTTACGATAATTAAAAATGTTGTGAGAATTAAAATGTACTAGGGAAAGAAACATTCAAAAACATATAGGTAGTAACAACTGAGAACCAAGATGGTGGAAAGTGTAGTATGATGTGGCACATTGGAAGAAAAAGTGGTAGATAGTTACGCTTTTGTTTCTATAGGTAGTTAAGAAAAACAAATGGAATTTGCAAGACAGTATAATAAAGTGTGCTAAAACATATTGGCAACTATAGGTTGCCTGAAATGCTGTGAAATCAATTACTACCTTTGATGAAATATGGCAGATTAATGAGCACACGAAGATGAGTAGTAGAACAAAATAATATATGTGATGTGTAGAAGATATATACAACTGTGACGAACCAATTGATATTAAAATTGTGGTGTCTCAATATGTCTTGCATTACCCTATACGTAATAAAAAGATGTGTATTGATGAAGTTATTTAATTCTAGGTTAAGTAGTGTTGATATATAGGCGCTATATATACAATACTCGAAGTATTAGCCATTTATTAAAAGTTATCACCGGCTGCAATTTATATACTTTGATCTACCCGACACCAGAGCATTATAGAAGATATTAAACACTAAAAATGTGTTAAATAAAATGTACATGTTCTGTACACCCATGTTTTTTTTATCCAAAATGCAATAAAATGAGAAAAGTGAAAAGTGTAGGCAAATATATGAAAATCTATTTGAATATAACGTATTTCCGTATTGCAGATATATTAAAATATAATTACAACAAATGTAAGACGCGTAGTTGAAATAAATTACGGAACTAAAGGAATAATTCACTTGTATTATTACTATTACGTAACATTACTATTACGTACTTTGATGCTCACTTTTTATGTGTAATATTAATATTACCACCATATTTAGCCTATCCTTAAACTTTAGAAATAAATAAAAAAATCTAGTTTCTAGTGCATCTCGGATAGAAGTTTGAAAGCTTTTTAAACGTATATTGTTTTTAAGTGGGGTTCGGCGAATCATGATTCCACAGGTTTTGTGTACCTATAAGGTGTATGTAAGCACGTCATGTATTTCCCTAGGTTATTGCTAATTGATTATCTGTCTGTTGTAGATTGGATACAAAAATTCTGAGTCAGTTGCCTAATGACTTCCTGCATAGCATAAAACTCGAAATGCCTCTGGAGAAATCTAATCTGATATATTGTACGCAATTAGGATGAACAAGGAACATAGTTTTCGTATTAATTTCGCAACATAATTTTTTGGTAATATTCGAAGCGAAAGCACCTTAGATTTTACGATTGTTATAATTACTGCGTTATATAATGCATATTTGACAACGTGCCATGGCAAGTGACTCATAAATTTACTAGATGTTTAGAGTTTCGTTCCTTTTGTTCAGTATGGAGGTTCAAACTATTAGTTTCATCAAGGTTTATACCGATACCTTTTTATTTTCAGTTTCATTTATCTGTTACACAAGGACGAAAACTATGTTATATGTTCATGTTTATATACATGTTATAAATTTATGTTTTAAACGTTTCTGCTTCATGCTTCCCTGTTTCTTTTGTGCGGAGAGTAAATCGAAGCATCGTTAGCTTATGTAACTAATTAGCCTGAATAGTGAGTTCTCAATTATGCTGTTAGGGAAACTCATTTTCTTAATCAATAATAAAGTATATTTTTTCATCCTAACTACCTGCATGAGTGCAAGTTTAATAAGATATTCCAGTAAAATTAATCTATGCAAAGGATTTGTATTTTGAAAACAAAACGTTATATTGTTATTTATAGATCTTCCGAAACAATTGAGAAGAGTTTAAAAATTAAACCTAAATTCGATACTAAGATCAACAATGAACGTAAATACTGCATATATACTGGGAACACTAACATTCACTTAAAAATGAACGCAATAGAATGAAAAAGTACTGAACAGATTAGAATGTGTATAATCGTCCTGACGAGAATACAAGGTAACACTCGTAGTATAATAGATCATATCAAAACAAGTATAATCAATATAATTATACATCAGGGACATTAGTGATCACTTTTTAATTTACATGATCACATCAATAGTAATAGAAAGCAAATCCGGTATGGTTAAGGAAATAGCTGTTCAAGATTACTCGAGGATACAACAAAAATAAAATAAATTATTTGGGTACTTACAGGAGTATAAAACTCAACTTCTCCAACATGTGACTTGAAAATACCTCAAACGACGATAGGAAAATACACACGAGACCTTTTCGTAATTACAAAAGTAAATAGCAAATATATAGTTAAAATCCAGCCATCGATGA
>JAGDQP010053388.1:0-13574 GCA_022664845.1 Lepisma saccharinum | reverse complement strand
ACTTTGCCCTAAGCAATTTCTTGGAGTAGCGCCTGATCTGGGAGAAAGAGCTATAAGTATGTGCATTAGGATGTTGCTTCCAAAGCTCCCATGCAAGTTTTTTATTTTTCAAAACAGACCGCGCTTCTGTATCAAACCAGGGAGGATATTTAGAGGATCGGAATTTCTTTGTAGGGACAAAGTCTTTACAGGTAGCATGAATTACATCCGTGAACAAATCAATACCTTCATTTACAGTTAAGTTTTCAAGTATACACCATGGGAAAAGAGAAAGAGCGCGATTAATATCATTCTAACGAGCTTTTCTCCAGAGAGGAATATGCTGCCTTGGAGTGAAAGGAGGAGCTTTCAACTTTGATTTTAAAATATTAATGGATAGTTCCACCTCCAAACTCTCGTGATCTGATGAAAGTAAATTTAGAGATGGAGTGATAATACATTTATCACATGTGGATAACACATAGTCCAAAATTCTATTGCCCCTTGTATTGTGCATATTGTGTTGGGAAAGTCCGAGACCATGTATAAAAGTTTCCATGAACCAAACTTCATTACTGTCTGTGGGAACACCAGTTTTTATACTTGACCACACCATGTGCATATTAAAATCTCCGAACAATAACACATCACCCTCTGAAAGTGCAGCTAATGTTGAATCTCTGCAGGCCATTAACAGTTTAACAGACCATTAACAGGCCATTAACAGACTTTGATATATTTACAAAAAAAAAAACTTTAACATTCTATTTCTTTCCGGGCGAAAAAGTGCTCTGGAAACCGGAATTGTTTCTATTTCAACCATCACATGTGGATACGATTTTGAACAGTTCGATAACGTTTTAGGTTATTCATGCAGAGAACTAAAATTACCAAGTGAATATTAAAGGAAAGAATGGATTTTGTTTGAATGTCCTGTGACAAACCACACATACTAAATTTGAAATTTGTAATGTGGTGCGTACGGATACTAAATTTTCCGTAAACGTCTGATAATACAAATTTTGGCATGTGTCGTGATACAAAAAATGACTGCCAATAATAATTAGATTGGTAAAAAAAAATAATACTTGTTTTGAACTATTCTTGTTAGGGATGGGTTCTCGACACTTTCGATACACCGATACTTGAAAGGTCTCGGTATCGGTCGATACCTTAAATACTGAACTCGATACGTTCTCGATACTTTTATATGTTTTAACAGCGATATCTTTCCCTGAGAATAATCTCGTAGTAGAACATTATAGATTACATATGAGAGTGAAAGATTTTTTAGCTTTCAAAACAAAATTACTTGAACCGAATTGGTTGTAGATATAATTATACTGAGGCCTTGTATCTATAATTAATCTAATTAAAACAAGCTGACGGGGCTTGGCTGACTGTTACACTTGCTGAGTGTTCTTAAAATAAAGTTAGTCTGATAGCCTTGTAAGCTTGTTTAAATTGAATTAGGAATTGGTTACTATCATCGATTTACGTTGAAAAGTGAAAGATCATGGTTGAACATAAAGATAAATAGGTACTTATTGAAGTTATTGAAATTGATAACTTTTAGACCTGCCGTGCCTATATTCGATACCGATACTCCAAGAAAAAATATCTAGATACCGGTACAGGACACTTTATTTAAAAAGTAACGAGTAAAAGATACCGATACTCTACAAAAGTATCTCGACACTTCGTCGATACTTGGCATGGTTTTGTTAACGAACCCACATCTAAAATAAACAATGATTCAAAGAAATGCATACGGAATTTCTTTGGCTGCCGGGAAACGTGACGTCATTTCTATCGATGTTGTCAGCACACACCACAATTCACAATATTCACGACTGAGATCTAAATTTGGACGTGTTCCTTTTCTTGGATCCTTCTCTCAACGACTACACTGACTTGCTCAGGAAGTATCGTACAAAGTCACAAAGTATTACTTATCCCGATACTCAATACTGTTTAAAAGTATCGAATACTTAGTGATACTTTCCCCCGAAGTGTCGAGTATTTGCCAAGATATCAATATTTGCATCGCGATACTGCCCATTTATGATTGGATTAGACTGGAAGTGGATGGATGATCGAGGTTAAATGTTTACTCTGGTGTCTTATCACTTGCCGATCACTCCAATATCCTTAAATAGAGTTTGATAAAGCACAACAGACTCAACTTGATGGCAATAGAATGAAACTTCTAGTGTTTCTTACAAGAACTTATAACGTTCCTTTCCGTTATTAACTGTTTGCGCAGGTTAATATATTGATATTTTCCTTTTAATATTATTTTTATTTACTCATTAAAGGGAGCGAAATGTTAACAGTATTATCGCAAAATTTAGAAAGGCGACCTCTACTATCATGTATAAGAAAGTAGTCAACAGTGGATAAAATTAACAAATATTTTAAATAGAATTAGTTAATAAAGTGAAAGAGTTAAGATAGAAAATTTGTATATTTGAATTTAATTTAATTATTATAATTATTGTTTATATTGTAGAACACTGCTCAGGAAAGTATCGAGTATCGGAGGTCTGAAATAAGTATCTGTATCGACTATCGAGAAATTTTGGTATCGACCCATCTCTAATTCTTATATAAGGGATATAAGTATTATTATTATTTGGAAAGATGTCGAGCAGCTAAACTGGACAATTTCAGATGGCCTGACCTACAGGTATCGTGTACGAAGTGCCTGAAACTTACTTTTATCTACTGTCGTATCCGAATTTTTCATTTGCGGGGCACAGGCACCTGTGAGGGACCGGTCTCCTGTGCCCCCCATGGCTACACCCCTGCTGTCTTAATGAACATCGATGCACTAATTTTTCCATCGAATTTCTTCAATTTTGCACGCTGTGGCAAAATAAGAAATACTCCCCACAAAGTACATGACATTAAAATAAGAAAAAAATATAGACCATCGAATTTGAAAATTATTGAACGCCTTTTGGCATTTTTTGCTCAGGCCGGGATGGGTTAGCTAGAGAATGAGGTAAGTATCGGACAGGGCCTTTCTTAAGGTACTTCAGTCAGGATAGTCCTTGCCGCTTTGGAGCCCATTACGTCACCGTCTGGAGCAGGAGGGCTGGGTATACAGTAGAGTTCAAGACACTTTCAGAAACCTGGTAACCTGGGCTGACCCGAATATAGGTGACCTGGTAACCCGAATTACCCAGCGCCCGTTTCAGCTCTGGTACATAGGCCGTCGAGGATGCACAGATTTTTCGTTCCGGAGCTATCGAAAGGTGTCGAAAATGTAGAAAAATAAAGTTTAGAGCTTGATATTTCCAAACCAAGCCGTCGTCGCTTTAGCTCAGTGGTAGAGCGTTGGCGTAGCATTCAGGAGGTCCTGGGTTCGATCCCAGCGACCGACCATCCTGACTTAAGTTTTCCTCAGTGACATCAGGCAAATATCGGGATGGTACCTTCAACGTAGGCCCTGGTCAACAAATTCCCGAATCCTTTCTCCTCACCCTATCCTTGTCTGAGCCCTACTGTCTAAAGGCCGTAATAAAATTCAAATTTGATATTTCCAATACTATTAATAATAGAACAGAGGCGTCATGGTAGCGTTGAAGACTTAAGACCTGCTCTACCCAAAAATTCATATTTTCATTGTGGCAGTTGCCGCCTCATTTCTATTGTAAATGTTATTGGAAATATCAAGCACCACAGTTCATTTTCCCTGTTGTATCGTGTTGTACAGACTTGTTTGTTTATTTACCTCAAGTACGTGTTTGCAGTACCATGAACACGTGCGTGAGGCACTTCACCATCGCAGTATTGCAATATAAATAAAAAAAATATTAGTTGGGAGCTCAATCTGCCAATCAAATAGAAACTTTGTATGAATCCTATGTTAAAACGGAAGTATATATAACAAGAGAAAAATAATGTGAAGAAACGTTTTATCTTCATATTGCACGTGTCAGAAGTCAAGAGTAAAAGTCTGAGTGGGATACGTCCAATTCCACACAAGTGCATACATACATAAATATAATACTTATATGAAACTGTGAAATGTGAAATTGTGATGTCACCAGATTGAAAACATCCTAATAAATCGCAGTTACTGACCTGAATTTTCAAATCCCATTCTACCTATCTGCTATCATTCAAACGATACTACGCTTTATAGATTGAGGTTATATAGTGCATAAATACCACAATAAAATGCTAGATTGTTAACGTCCCTCTGCAGCAAGTAAATCCCAATCTGAAGTCAGTTTCTCTGTACCTACTTTCGCTTTGGCGCTAGCGAGTCTTCAAAGCTAATGCCATGTTTACATTACTAACATCTTACCATGATTAATGTTAACCAAGATCATTTTAGTCATGTAAACCGTAGTTACCGTTAGCGTAGGTTTCAAATTTAACCAGCGTCAACTTATGATGGTTATCTTCGTATATTAGTCATCGAAACGCAAGAGGGCCGTTAAGCGCAGTTCTCTTGATGACTTTATTTCTTTCTTTATCGAAATATATAGCATCCTAGTGCTGCGTATCACTTTTAAAGTGTAAAAGATTGATGGCAGATCTAATTTATAAAATGTTACGCTACAATCAATTCTTTAGTTTAACATTTAAACCTCTCCTGTGTAACAAGCAGATTCTTTACGGAAACCTCTACCTGTTTCTTTGCAGATAATGGTAGTACAAGCACGATAACCAAGTTAAGTTCAGTAGTCTAAGCGTAAGTTATTTTAACCATGATTTTACTATCGTAACAGTGTTAGTAATCTAAACAAAGCATAAGTGCATGGTGTAAACATACTAGGAACGTTGTATCCTTTCCATATTGAAAACATGTCATCGGGTCAAGTTTTGGACAGCGTCACCGGGACATTGGATCTATGTTTGGCACCCGGTCTGACCCGATGACTCAGGTGGCAAACGAGGGATTTAATCGCTTCCTTATTATATACACACTGTTGTGTTTGAAAACTGTTTATTTCATGAATGACATACGACGCAGAAAAGTTCCTAACAGTAGTGGTGCCATATAGATATAGTCTCATATCCCAAGAAATAACAAGAGTACCGCCGGGGGTATTCAAATAGCCCTCCCCCCTCACCTCGGAAAGGCTATATGAAAGAATTTTGTATCTGAAGAATTAAATAGAATAAAAGCATTAAAATCTTTTAAAACTCTGAGAAATGAAGTTCCCGTACATAGATCACTTCTCAAGGAATTTCATATCATTTCAGTAAGGATTAATTCAAACTACAGGTGCAAGAGCAGATCAAGCCTCAAGATTGGGCCACTGGGTCAATTGAGTCAAGATTCCATCATCGAATAACCGAGTCACAGTCTTGTCCTTTAAGCCCGAGTCATTCGGATCACGAGACGGTCAAGCTTCGGACCGGGTCATCGGGAAACCGAGTCACCAAAAGTGACCTGGTTTCAGCTCTGCTGGTAAATAAAAAAATATGTAATCATTTTCTCTTAATCAGTTTTCCGTTTGACCCTAGCGTTCCATACAGGCAGACTGATTGCGTGTTCAGCAAAATATAATGGAATGGGTTTGTGCCCTTACCAAATTAAAAACCGCCATACAGATATATTATTTGGTCTATACCGTTGAAGCTTATGGGCAACCGCTGCAGTTTTACTTATCGTACATCCCCTTAACGCACACGAATTTCCTTTACTGTCATTTCTGTTTAATGATCCCCGTAAAAGTTTTATATTTAACATTGACACGAAAATTAATTCCCTAATTCCTTTCTTCATTTACATATATTTAGTTATCTAATACAACGATAGTTTCATTTGAAAGACTTGGCGGGGGTGTGGAAGGAAAACTAAGAGAGACTGAAGCGTTGCTGCTCGGCTATGGAAGCCCGAAGTGAGAGAACGGCAGCAGCGAGCTCAGTTCCGTGTTCTATTCACCGGTCAAACCAGCAACCCTGTTACCATAAGAGCAACAGTATACTCTTAAGTCCGGATGGATAATAGGTCTCTGGCCCCAAATCTGAAGTCAGTTTCATTTTGTCTGCTTTGTTTAAGGTTAATGTTAAGCAAAGAGTTCCCAAAAAAAGATGGCAGCACTATCCCCGTATATGTCTAATGTATATTTATCGTTGCACGAAATTTCAATGGTGCTCCTACAAATTCAAGCCTAGAGTGTTCAAACTATCAGGGAATAAAGTTCATAACCAATTCAAGAGTTCTAGGTCTATACGTGCCTTGTTTATTGTTGGAATCGCTTCATTGTTATTATGGATATCCAAACCTATAACAGTGAAACTCTTTTAACAATGAACAAGAAATAAAATTTTTAAAAAATCAGCACGGATAGAACTCTTGAATTGGTTATGCTCTTTATTCCTTGAAAGTTTGAACTCTCTAAGCTCTAAGCTTTGTAGGAGCAGCATTGAAATTTCGTGCAAAGATAAATATACATTAAACATATACGGAGATAGTACTGCCATCTTTTGTTGGATGTCTTTTCTTTACATTAACCTTAAGGAACTAGCCTGCGATACAGATCCACGAACAAAGTTAGAAAGATTCTAAATATTTTTATTTGAGGAATGGGGGTGGGGGGGTTTCGATACTAAAAGACAAACTATTTCTTTACTGGTACCTTCTTATATTCTCCCTTTACAATTAGGATCAAAGGACAAACCGTCAACCTAAGATTTCGGTTATATACGAATGACCTAGATTCAAAAATATTTCATGATTCAATTTTTCTTTTTCTTTCAAGATCAAAGTACAGGGGGCGGGCGAGACGGAAGAAACCTTTCCACTCTCCTCCCTCACATCACGAACAAAAGACAACCAGCTGAATCGGAACTTATTTTTCTTCCTTCCTTCTCCCAATAATAAACATCGACGTCACAAACTACGTCACGAATGCAGTATGAGGTCAATTATGACGGAGATATCGGTAAATCAATACGGGTTCCCATCATTTTTGCTTGGGAAATTTGTTTCAAATCTTCCCACCACCACCCATTCCAGTCCTACATCCACTACAAATGCTTCTTCCCATCGGATTCACTTGTTGGTTGAGGGGGAAAGCGCAATGTCTCTTGTGTTTGTTCAATCCTTTTGTGTGTGCACTCTTTTCATTTCAGTGCAACAATAAAATACACAGCCACAAAGTACTTACGTCAAAATGCACTGACTTTAAAACGTACAATAGACGTAAGTTTATACAAACTACGGAAGAATTTGTCTTACTTGCTTGAAGGAAAATGGTCACGTCTTGCTATTGAAAAGGCAAGGACAACGCTGCTGGTTTAAAGAATTCAATTACGTCTAAGAAAATAAAAATATGGTTCAAAGAAAAGCGATTCAAAAGGGCACTGAATTACCGACTTCACCTAAATTAATCTTAATCAATATAGCTTTATATCCCTTTAACTTTGTCAGTGCTCGCACGTTTCACTCCTAAACTTCAAACATTTTTAACACTCTGCACAAATCAACAGGCAAATGCGTCGATCGACGAGTCTTTAAGTCGGTTAGCCGCAAGCATCATATCACTAACCGAAATCACAAATTGTATTTCGATAAATACTTAACTTTTTTTGTAAAGTGTACAATCCATGGTACAGTGGTCATTGTTAAAAGGGGATAGTGCAGGGATTTCGCCAGGATTTTCAGTTTCGGGGTTGTAAAGTCAGAATTATGCACGATATCAATCGATTTTTGACTGTAAAAATTTTTAATTGAGGGGTGGGTTCGAGAATTTGGAGCGGTGACATTCCAAAAGGAAGGGTCTGGTGGAATCACTATGTACTTTTAGTAGCACATATCCCCTTTTAGCAATGGCCGATTCAATTCTGCCAGCATATGCAATTTGGTGAAAGGGGGCGGTGGTTCAGAATTTCGTAGGTATCACTCCCTTTGGGAGGATATCTGGTAGAATACCTGCAATTCGGGGCTAAAAAGGGTCACGTTTGGTGACTAGGCCTGACCCGAAGGTGACCATGTGACCCGGATCGAAACGTGACCCGATCTGGGAACTTAATGAAGTGGAAATTTTCAGCGTCGTATTTTTCGTGCTTTTGGGAGGTAACATGCAGTTCCGGTCCCTGCCACTCCTGAAAGAAACATTGTTCAAACGCTAGGAAATACCGTAATTAAAAACTTGATTCGTCTTCCGTCACACCAGACCGAAATCATTTCACCAGGTCATTGACACGGTGGCTCACTTCAGCTCTGCCCTGGGTGTATTCCAGGCGTATGCTCGTGAGAATGTGGAATATCTGTATGATATACTTGAATATTCTTGGTATAGTTTATTCGTAATACACTCTAGGAATACCGTGGGGACTATACTGAAAATATTTCTTGGGAAGTAGCTAAGATTCCAATCAGAGCCGGACTGACCAAGACCACGGCCCTCTTCAAAAAGTAAACAAAAAAATAAAGAAATAAAAGAAGGGAAAAATTGACAATTTAAAGTAGATGTTCAAAATTCTGTTATTGAAGATCTTAGTGGCGCCCCTTTCTTAAGGGTACTGACAGTTGAGTCAGGAGGGGTCCTAATAACTGTAGACCAGACCACTTCTCCATGATTTCATAAAGTTTTGCGTGTGTGTGCCCGCAGGGGCTTTTCAAATGTGCATAACGATGTAGGAAATTAAATTATTTATGTCTATGCACGTTTGACGTCTCTCATCCTGGAAGGTTCCTCTATTATTCCTTCACAGCTGCACTGGAATCATGGTTAGCGAACATAAAGGACCTCATGAGGATTATGAATGTTCTGGTTAGCGATAATAATGTGATACAATAACTGTACAATCAGTTTCTGGCGTCCCGGGCAACATGTTGTATCGCGCCCGTAAAATTGCATTCATTATGAAGTTTTGAAAAATTGAACCCATCACAGTAACAAACACGAAATTTATCACTTTAAACTTATATACAGGGTGGGGCATCAATATCTGACCATTTTTAAACATCTATCCTAAAAAAAAAAAAAACACGGAACTAGGCAACAGAAGAAAATGAAACGCATACCTACTTATTAAGGAAAGAATGTCATTTACTGACAGGTAATCATATTTTCAGTATACCATCATTTTCACTACAATTTTCAGTGACAAAATCACTGAATATAACTCTTTTGGTCGTTTTCGACAGTATTTCCAAAGTTCAACATCTATCATGAACACCAAATTCTGAGGTCCTGAAGAAAATATTTTTAAGATGGCAGCCATAATTTCTTGAGCACTCTCGCAGTCTTTCAGTGAAGTTGTGACATATCCTGCGTATCACTCCTTCGGAAATAGCAGCAATCTATTTCCACGGTGGCTCAGTTGGTAGAGCGCTCACCTCTGGTGCTAGGAGTCGTCGGATCGATCCCTGCTCATGCCATGTGGGTTTTGTGGTGGATAAACACCGTGTGCGTGGGTTTTCTCGGGATTCTCCCGTTTCCTCCTACTTTCTTCATTCCACCAATTCATCCCATTATCATCCATACGGCCTGAACCATAGTTGCCTAAACGCCTTAAAATAAAATTCAAAATTCGTAGCACTATCGTTTGTATTGGAAAAGCAAGAGAGTACAAGTTTCGGAATTTATTGTTTAGTGGAAATTGAAGCATTAAATTTCCTCGATACCTGTAGATACTTCCCCGGAATCTTATTTTCTTCCAGACCTACTTGCTACGAGAGAACTTGCTAATACCTTGCTGAATGATATAAATTCATTTTAAAAATAAAATAACATTGAAATAATCATAATTTTCAAATTAACGAAATGGAATTTGAACTCAGGTCACAATCAACGACTTAGCAGCAAAAATGTCCAACATTTTTGCATAGTATGGATCATCAAATGTCTTACTGCCTGGCGTGTTAGAACTCGTTGTTCATTACAATGGAAATGAATGCAGTTTGATCCATGGCTATTACGTAATATGAAGTCACAAAGACAGAGGTAGCATAACATTGTCAGATAGAAAGGTTACAATAATTTAGGTAAACTTAAAACGGTGAGTATAGTACCTACATCAAATGTGTTAGATTTCGAAGATAATATTCTACATAATTTATTGTAGCAAAGGATATTACCCATATTAGTTAAATTAAGAATGGCGAAGGATTAGTGCTTACCGATGAAGGCAGGATTAAAAAGAGATGGGCCGAATATTTCGAAACGTTCCTAAATGAAAAAAATCGTAGAAAAGTTCTTAGCGACGGAACCCCAAATCCTGAACCAACGCTAAGAATAAATCGAGAAGAAGTAGAAAAAACATTAAACAAAATGAAGACTGGAAAAGCTACAGGTCCTGATTGCATACCAGTAGAAGTGTGGAAGAGTTTGTAGCAAGAATGTAGGCCTATAGATATTGTATGAGATCTGATGTTAAAAATTTATGAATAAGAAAAAATGCCAACTCAGTGGAGAGAGACTGTTATTGTACTAATTTGTAAGGAGAAGGGAGTTATGCAGGATTGTTCAAGTGCGGTGTTCCAGTCCTGTAGCCAAGAGGGGGGGGGGGCTTAGCCCCCATAAAATTTCTTTGCCCATTACCAGTACTTTGCATACATGTATGAAAATTAAAGGTCAAACGTATACTTGATAGCATTTTAATAATTTTCAATATATGTTTTTAAAGGTATATCATTGGTATGTACAAATTTGTACTTTTATACAGTATATCGTTTTCCATTATTATCGAATCGCATGTAACTCTTACGAATAAAATATCAGCACTTTATACATAGTTTTAAAATTACTTTCCCATAGCAAATTTCAGAAAAATTGCCCTTGACGATCCTATCAAAGTTACAATTTCATTTTGCTAGTTTCTTATGCGAAAAATATTACAAAATGGTATTCAAACGTGAAATAACGTCTTGTGATAATAAAAGGGCATTGTTAAATGTATCAGGTGCGGTTCGGAACGTGCATTCCAATTTTTATAAAATTAGAGAAGAAGTGAGATATGTTTGGGAGTGTCACCTGAAGTTAGTTTCATTTAAAAGAGACTATGCTCTCCGTATACAAAGTGTACCAGTTAAAAATGCGGATTTTTTTAAGAGATGGGGTTGGCTTGGCAAGTGCTTTAGATTCGCTGTGATATGTATGCTATTTCCTTGTGAGGATAAAATCCGTGAAAACCGGATGTCAAATGGTACATAGGTGTTAAGATCATAGATATTTTGATGCTAACACATGTCGAAGTTCGTGCCCAAAAAGAGCATTTGCGGGAAGTAGGCATGGTACCGATCTCGTCTCGAATACGAGACCGAGACTAAGGTCCAGGAATCGATACGAGACCGAAACACTATGCATCGAGACTTACTCCAGACGAGACCGAGACTTATCCCTCGAGACGAGTCCGAGGCTTGCATCTCGAGACTCTTGTCTCGATCGAGACTACAAGCTTTATTTTCACGAATGTCGATAATATTAATTGAATGCTTTTGTTGATGTTGTTCCATACTAGAAGACGTCTTGTGACAATTCGTTTCATTCTGATAAATTTTATTTAACATGTTATATTGTAGTTTAAAAATATGACTAGAAGTCATATAAGTAGTTAAGTTATCAATGCCAAAATATTTCTGTTGTATTTCAACAACAGTATAAAGTGTTGGAGATTGATTCGGGGACGGATGAATACAGACATTTGTTTTCTTCTGCGAATTTTAATCCCCATACTTTCCCCCTTATCGGTCTTTTACTTCGGTTGACACTCTCCCATTTATATCAGCCTCTGCTATACTCATACTGTAAAGACTGTAAAGCATACGTCAAGAAGCCAAACTGTCTAATTTCTAATCTGGGTCTTGTCTTACACCATTTATTTATTCTATTTTTGAAAAATGGAAAGATTTTTGCAATACTAACCTTACAAAAGATGGAGACAATAGTATACAGTAGACGATCTTTTATACGGTACGGTAGGGGTAGCAGCCATGCTGAATAACCAATTTTACCGGATAATCAAACGCCTATAGTCCTAACGGCCACAAAGCAGGAAACGCTAAACTTAAGTGAACACTGACAATCACGACAAACACTAATCGAACGGAAACATGGTTACAAGCAGTGTCGTCCCAAAACGCCCTGCTTGGGGAATTCACTGTTTTTAGTGCCAAAACGCCCTTCGCGGAAGAGCAGATGTTATCAGTTCAGAAATACCCTGTAGATGCATGCCAAAACGCCCTTTCACCTTTCCAGACGGCCAGTCGTTCGTGATTGTTAAGCAACAACGCAAACATGGTTGGGGTTTATCTGGGCTGTAAAATTGTGTTGAGGCTTTATATTATTCGCATCGGCAAAACATGTGCGAGGTCTCATATTTCACGTTAGTAAGTAATGTTATTCTTTATACGCGATCATCATCCTCATATTCAACCGTTTTCTATCCACTGCTGGATGAAGGTCTTCCCCTTTTCTTTCCACATATCTCGGTCTGCTGCTATCCTCATCCATGTAGCTCCTGAAAAACGCTTGATTTCATCTACCCATCTTACATTTGGACGTCGTCTCGTCGTTTCTTTTCTCTTGTAATCCACTGTAGTACACTTGTCGTCCACCATCCATCTGTTCGTCTTCTTATTTGACCGGCCCATCTCTATACACTTCATCTTCTTCGCAGTCTTGATTATATCCTCTACCTTCGTTTGTGCACGAATCCATTAATTCCTGTCCCTCTTGGTTATGTCTTCCTGTCCCTCCTGGTTATTCCTAGCATGCATCTCTCCACTGCTCTTTGTGTGACTCAATTTTTGACTCGTTTGCACATGCAATGTCCAAGTTTCTCAGCCTTTATATATATATATATATAAAACCTTTATAAGTCGTAGTACATTTTAAATGTCCTGTCTCAAAAAGCCAAACAGTTCAAAATCACATTCGTTTCGTTTCAGAACGTGGTTTTGCCTGATATGGAATCAGTGGGTACGTCGAAAGCAACAAGGGAAGAGATTGCTTTTGTTAGTTGGACATAGGTACAACTTAAACACGGAAAGAAAGAATGGATCAAAATACTGGGTGTGCGTCAATAAATATAGAAAGGACAATGCATAAAGAGGTAGCGTGACCTTAGGTGAAGCAGATGTTATTTCATCAGCTAATCCACATAAATGTATTGCTGACATGGCGAAGGTAGATGTTCTGAAATTCAGAGTCAATTGCAACAAGCGAACCAGGGAGGAGTTAACATGCGCCCAAAGATCTTGGAAGAAGAATTTGCAGAGGCGACCAACATGGGACTTGACTTTGTATGTACTATCATGGTCAAAATAATGTTCACATGACTTTGTTATACACGATTTTTCTCTAAGCCTACAAGATAGGCCACCCAACTAACGTAGAGTGGGCGGTGTGTGATTCTGAGAGTGTGTGCGTGAACGAGCAAGGGTTGGAATTTTCTTTTCTTTAAGAGGAAACATTATCACATGTCCTGGGTTCTGGAAAGATGTTCATGATTTCTTGTAGTGTGTAGCAAATAATAAAAAAACGTAAGCAAGTCGTATTTCAAATACCAAAACAGGAAACCTAACACCATTTTTATTTTAGGTGGGCCACTAGTTGAAGTGTATTGAAAAGTTTAATTCAAATTGTCCAATAGAAAAGATCCTTACCGAACATGGAGAA
>JAGDQP010053387.1:0-13574 GCA_022664845.1 Lepisma saccharinum | reverse complement strand
TAAAAATCTTAGTGGAAACACCAAGAATTTGTTTACGGATTTATTTTACTTTCTGACTTTTCTATGAATTCCTGAAAAAAAAAATGCTGCCAAAGTGTGTTGCCTTAGGTTATGATTCTATGTTTATCTTCAGCAAGACAGCGATTGTTGAGGTTCAAACCCTTGGGAAAGTTTGCGAGGGAGGGGGGGTTAGTGAGTGGAATTTCTCTGTCTATCAGTTGCTGTGTGTCATTGTTTGTGGTTAGTAGTGCTTTGAGAGCAGGACGTAGAGCATTGTATGGTGAAAGCAAGATGCCAAAGGATGGAGTTCGAGATTGGAGCTCTGAATTTAAATGTTAGCGTACAGATGGGAAAATAGTTTTGTGCAGCTACTGTTCGAAAGAGGTACGTATATTTTTACCCTTTCAATATAAAAACTTTTCTGCTATTCTAGTTATATACAGTATATATTTTAAGAATGTTGCACTAAATGGTAAAAATAAGTTTCTAACCAAGGCGACTATTTGAACATTTTGTAAGAACTTCGTAAGCTACTAGTGAATACTGATACATACCAAATTTTGTTTTTGTATCACTAGTGGATTTGAAAATAGCATTTGGCCAGCCATATTAGATACAACATGGCAACTTTGGGGAATTTCGATAAAATAAATGTATTGCCATCGGTTGTACACACGTGTGCAAAATTTTTTACCCAATCGGTCAACGTGAAGTAGGTTAGAATTTGAAATATTTGATTGGAATTACTTTCGGGAGACCATATTGGATTCAAGATAATATGGAGAAACTTCTGGTAATTTACTGCAAAAAGTAGGAATTCTGGATAGGATGTGAACTGACTGTACATTGTATATGAAGGAAAATCTGTGACTAAATCATTTTATTTTAGTTCCAATTTGTGCAAAAAAAGCAGAGGGGAAAAAAATCACATTTCTTCATATTTTGGCGTTTTCAATTTCATATTTTCCTAAAATTTTCTTTAAGAAAATCCGTTCTCTGGTGATAATAATTTGAATTGTACAAAAATTTAATTTATTTTAAATAAGTATAGAAAACTTTAAAAAAACGTGTACAGTATTACAGAAATGCACCTTCAGCTTTTACAATTTCCTTACAAGAAATTATGCGTGATATGGTGTTGAAGAGTAATATGTGAATTTCATACCAAGGATAACAGAAAGGTAAGGCAAAACTAATATCGAGAAAAAGGAAGAAACTATATAATGATCTACAAATATTGAAGACTAATAGTATAGAAAATAAACATGATTATAGCAATTTAACTTCTGAAAATATGAATGGTATTGCTGTAGCATATTATAAAAGAATACGCGCGAATATCTAAATAGTAAGATTGGAAGCGCGGAAAACATGTCCCTAAAAATTCGATTGATGACAACTGTAATTCTACATAAGGCTAAAACTTTACTGTCCACAAATAAACAGAAGCTTTATGCCAAAAATGAAATCAAAGTCGAAATAGTGAGAATTGGAATAAAAAACATACAGAACATCTCAAAATGAATGGGATGTTAAATGTCATGAATACGAAGATTCAACCATTTTTAACAAAAGACAAAACCTGATACACCTGAAAGAATTTAACTTTCCTCTTTCTTTAACATCGAAAACTAATGTCCACCTTACACCAAATATAAAAATGTGAGCTAATAAATCTAATGGGTTTATACCCTATAAATGAAGGTTCCAATATAATCCTTCATTTTTTAATGCTCACCAATCCTATACCACTAATGCTTATATTAATAGTAATAGCAGGATCGCTCATCCCTGCATCGTCAACCTCATTATATGGAGTTTGAATAGGCCTAGAACTTAACAACCCATCCTTAATTTCCCCTAACCTCAGGAACCAATAAGCAACGAATAACAGATTTCCTCAGTACTTCCTCGTATAAGCATTAGCCTCAATAATTCTTCTTATGGACATTTTATCTTTACAAAATCAATTGCTAACAGAAATTCTCCAACCCCTCATAGTAAATTAGCTAGCTCTAACATTAGGGGCTGTCCCCTATAATTGCGAATAACCGAAGTTAGAGAAGGGCTAGAATGAACAAACTGTCCTTTACTAATGAGATGAAAATTCTAATAAGATATACAACAATTCCCACCTCCTTCATCTTCCCCTTATTACTTTACCAGTAATTATAGGAGCAGTTGGTAACCTCTCTACGAAAAATCATAGCATTTTCTTTAATTGCCTACACAGGATGACGACACAAGTTGATTTCTATACTTAATTTTATATACTATCCTTATCGCTGCAGTAACGTCCCCTTCTTACCATAAATAAAGCCTCCTACCTTATTCAGATCTTCGCACACAAAATAAACCCAATAACAAAATTAGCAATTGAAGGTTATACGCGAACAAACGTCTGAGTATCAAATTGGCTGTATTGAGAAAAAGGGGAAAGAAGTTGAAACTTCTCCGCAGAGCGGTGTGGCGCTGAATGTATGTCAGTTAGACTTTTGTTCCATCAAAGCAACAAACTGTTTAGTCAACGCCTACATTTTCGTAGCAATGATGGCAGTTACTGCTATTTTAAAATATAAGTTAAAATAGCAGTTTAACAAAAACCTTTCTAAATGAGAGTTATTTATACTCAAGTGTAAAAGTACTATTTTTTACTAACTTAACTTTCTATAGATTGTTATTTGAATACTATAACGTTAGACTGCCGTTAGGACTTTGTAGACTAATTCATATTATAACTGTTGGAAAACTATTGTATATAACTTTCGGAGCTTCTAGAGATTCAGTTATATATTCTCTTCATGAATAATTAGTGCAAATATGATTAAAAAGTTAATAATTAGTTTAAATTTCTTCGGCTATAAATGGATACTATTTTTATCGTACAACGAGAAGACTGATAAAAACACGTAGTATGTAAACATTACTTCGGATTAAATTTGATTATGAGCTTTCGGTATCTTTAACAAAGGTAAGGATAAATTGGGTAAAAGATAAGAAAAGTATCAGGCAGATTCTTGTTTACCGTAACATCAGTGTTCGATTTGCACAATTTCCAGAGAAGGCGAAGAATTAGTAAGATATGTATTATACGGTATTTTAGATTTTCCATATACCAGACTAGATGTATATATATTTGGCAACAGGGTCAGGGAAGATTTGGGCATAGAGGGAAAATTCCCAACCATCCTCTGCTACAAACTGAACACTGGGTAACATCGCGACATATCTATGGTGGATCTGAAGGAGACCCTGGGGAACTTCGGCCGCGGACTTCAAAATCGAATATTTTTATAGCATTCATATATCTAATGCTAGGGCAGAAATAGAGAAGGGGAAAAATGCTGGAAGGTGTCAGCCAGAATATGTCGGAGGTACCATCCGGTGTTGCTCTGGTGTCACAGCAAATCCCAGGAAGAAATCAATCAGGACGGTCGTTCGTTAGGACTAACGCTAAGGTCTCCCGAATGCTAAGCCAACGCTCAACCAATGAACTGCAGCTTCAAACACATGAGTTATCCGAAGGCAGCGATGTTACCGCAACACACATAATATTATTATATGGTATAATGAAACGAAACATTAGGAAAATACTGTCCGGAATGTTTCTTCTGTAATGGACAGACAAAGAAAATGACTTGTCAGGATAGAACGTATCACCTCCGAATTCAAAAACAAACCAACTGTTACCATTGTCTTGAATTAGAGTGAATCGCGTGGTAAATAAGTCAAATACTGAACCAGACCTAACCGAACGAAGAGTTCTGAAATGTGGATTTAAAATGTGGAATGTGGAAATTGCACCTATTTTTTTTTAAATAATATGGAATTTCAACGGCGAACTTGTATATTTCAAATGTATGGAAATCAAGCTGGAGAAATTCTCAATTTCAAAAATATGGAAATTTTAATGCAGAAATTGTAAGCTTAAAAATTATTTAAATTGTGATTGAGAAACAGTAAATCTAAATAATGGAAATCCCAATAGAGTGATTGTAAGTTTTAGAAAATATGGAAATCCTGATCATGAAATAGTAAATTTTACATTTGGAAATTCGGACGGAATTTGATATTGTAAATTTCATCAAATAAAGTTGGATTTTCACAAATTGATATCCTGCTGGAGAATTGTGAACTATAGAAAGATGAAAAATATGGAAATCCGGATGTAGATATCGTAAATTTCCAAAACATTAATCCTCAAAGATTAATTGTATTTTTCAAGAACTATGGAAATAGACATGAAAAATTGTAAGTTTCAAAAACGTATGGAAGTCCCGATGGAGAAATAGTGAGCACAAACATCGAAATTTCGTTGAAAGATTTATAAAATTCTAAAGAATTGAAATCCCACTTTAGAAATTGCAAGTTTCAAAAAATATATATAAAAAGTACGTATAAAATGTTATAAATTAATTTTAAAAATAGGGGAAACCCGATGTAGAATTTTTAATTTTTAGAAACATGGAAATCGTGATGATGAAAATAGTAACATTTCAGATTTGGAAATTCGGATGGAGAATTTTTAAGTTTCAAACAACATGGAAATGTCGATTGATAATTAGTAATTTTTGTTAAAAAAATATGGGGATCCCGATGAAGAAATTGTCAAAAGGATAGAAATATTGATGTAGAAGTTACAAATTTACAGAAAATAAGAACATTCAGATTGAAAAAATATACATTTCAAAAGATCTGGAAATACTGATGAAAATATTGTAAAATTCAATGAAATATAAAAATCAAGATGGAGAAAATGTAGATTTCGAAAAAAAATATGAATTCCCCAAGAAGCTATTTTGCTTTTCAAAATGTATGCAAATTTAGATGGAAAAAAAATCAAATTTTAAAAATATGGATATCTTGATGGTTGAATTGTAAGCTTTAAAGAATATTCAGACCCTGATGGAAAAAATGTTTATTTATAAAATTTATGCAAGTCCTGATGGAGAAGTAGTACATTTTACACAAAAATATCGAAATTCCTTTTTAGAAATTAGAATTCGACTATATGGTTATCCTGGTGGAAAAAATTCTAAATTTCCAAAGAAATTAAATCTCGATGAAGAAGTTGTAAATTTAGAAAACAAATATATAAATGCCGACAGAAAAACATTAAATGCCAATGATGTTTTTCATCACAGATTATGAAAATGCTGATGGAGAAGTTATAATTTTAAAAAAATATTGATATTCATAACATAAAGTGTGTTGATTGGAAAAACTGGGAATCTTCATGAAGAAATTGTAAATTTAAAGAACCTGGGAAACTTGAAATGTCGGTATAGAAATTAGTATGGAAATGTCGGTATAGAAGTAGTTGTTATAAAGAATGTGGAAACCCCGATGGGCAAATAGTGAGTTTCCCCCCAAAAAATAATATACCTACTAAGAAATTGTTCAATTTCCGAAGAAATGGAAATACACATGGAGAAACTAAATTTCAAGACATATCAAAAACCCGAAAGAAAATTTTATATTGAAAAATATCTGAAAATTCGATGGAGAATTAGTAAATTTCGAAACAAAATAGAAATCGCTATGGAAAAATTGTAAATTTCTTAACGATATTAAATTCCCATTGGTGAAATTGGAAATTTTAAATTGGAAATCTCGAGGGAATAATCTAATTTTCCAAAAGATATTAAAATTGCGATTGAGAAATTCCAAATTTCAAGAAATGAAATAATGTTCGAGAAATGTAACTTTTAGAAAATATTGTTATCCAGATGGAGGATTAATGGATTTCCAGAGAATACTGAATCTGAAAAGATAAATTGATTTTTTAAGTAAGGAAATCCAGATGGAGAAATTGTTAATTTAAAAAATATGGAAATTTAGATGGAGAAATCATAAAATTCAAATTCAATGAAAATCTAGATTATGAAGTTCTAAATTCCAAACAATAGGAAAATACCGATGTAGAAATTTTAAGTTTCAGAAAAATGTAAATCTCAATGATGAAAACTTAAATTTCATATCTCGAAATTTTACGCACAATTTGTAAGTTTCAAAAGAACACGGAAATACAGATGGACAATATGTATATTTAAAATGAATGGGGGATTTCGATGAGGAAATTGTAAATAAAAATATCGAAATACCAATGTAAAAATTATAAATTTGCAGAATATACGCAAATTGTGGTTCAGAAATTATAAATTTCAAAAAGATATGGGAATCCCGATGCAAAATTGTAAAATTGAAAGAAATATGGATATCATGATGGAGAAAATGTAACTCTCCAATAAATATAGAATCCCGAGAAGGTATTATACTTTTTAAAATACATGCAAATCGGGATGGAAACATTGTTAATTTCAATTCAATGGATATAAATCTTGGTGGAGAAATTGTAAACTTCTGAAAATATTTAAATCTAGATGGAGAAAATTTATATTAATAAAAAATTGCAAACCCTGACGAAGAAGTAGTAAACTTACAAAAATATCTAAATACGTTTTTAGAATGTGGAAGTTTAAAAGAATATTGATATTCCCGTGGAATAATGCTAAATTTAAAAAAATGAAACCTAGATGAAGAAATTGTAAACTTCCAAAATATATTGAAATCGTTCTTTTTATAGAAAATATGCATATCCCAATAGAGAAATAGTAGTAAACTTCCAAAAATTTAAAATCACTTCGTTGAAATTGTAAATTTTATAAAGCGGTGGAGAATTCACAAATATATAAAAATGAAAGCCTGGATATGGAGAAATTGTAAGTATTTAAGAAAATAAGGAAATACCGATAGACCTATTGTAAATTTATAAAAAATATTTAGCCCGATGGATAAGTAGTATTTTTGTTTAAAAATATGATAATTCCACTAGAGACGTAAATATTAAAAAATACATTAAATGAAAACCAATAATCAGTTTTTAAAATTTTGTGCTCACATATTTAAAGCCTTACTTTCCATACATTGTTAATTTATTTCACCACTGTTTCATATCAATATCACCAATCGTTGCAATAAATATTTAAATTTTGTATAAAATGTAATTTCAAAGTTTAAAAAGAATTAGAAATCTCCAAGAGAAATTTTAAATTAAAACATATATAGAAATCCCGATGCAAATATAGACTTTAAAAAATTATGGAAATCCCTATGCAGAAATTGTTTCTTCAAAAATCATAGAAACAATATGGAACGAGAAGAATTTTCTTCAAAAATATGGGAATCCAGATCTAGAAATTGTTTTTTAAAATATAGAAATATCGATTGGGAGATTATTGTTTTAAAATTATGTATAGGTCCCGATCGATAATTAGTTTCTTCAAAAATATGGAAATCACGATATCAAAATTCAACTTTTAAAAGATGGGAACCTCGGAACCCCGATCTAAAAATTTCCTTAAGCTATATGCAAATCCCGATAATGAAATCCTTTTTCAAAAACAAATATAATAATTCCGCTCAAGAAATGGTTTCCTCCAAAAATTTAAATCTCGATCAAAAATTATTTCTTCTAAAGAATGTGGAAACAGCGATTGAGAAATTGTTTCTTCAAAATATATGTAAATTCTGAACGTAAGGAATTTAGTTCTTTAAAAAAATAATAAATACAGATGGAGAAATTGTTCGCTCAAATCGTGATGGAGAAATTTGTTCTTCAAAAATATGAAAATCCCGATGGAGAAATTGCAACTTCAAAAACTATAGAAATCCTGGTAATTGTTTTTTTTCTTTAAAATGGAAATCTTGATGGGGATACTAGTCTTTCAAAAAAATATGGATATCCCGATGAGGAAATTATTCCTTCACAATAATTTTCTATATGATAGAAAAATTTTCTTAAAAACTATCGAAACTCGGATAGACAAAATGTTTCTTAAAAGATATGAATATCCTTGTGGTTAAATTCTTCCTGCAAAAAATGAGGATATCCCTATCAATATTTCTTATTTGACAAAATTCCGATGCGAAAATTGTAAATGTCCAAAGACAATGAAATAGCGACGGAAAACCTGTAAATTTTAAACATTTCGAATTTCTGGTAGGGATCTTGTAATGTTATAAAATAAAGAAATCCTGATATAGAAATTATAAATTATCAAACGATATGGAAATTCTTATTGAGAAATTGTCAATTTGAAAATATATGGAAATCCTAAAAGTGAAACTGTACGTCTCAAAAAGTATGGAAATACACATCTAGAAATTGTTAATTTAAACATATGGAAATCTTGGAGAAATTATAAGTATGGAAATATTTTTAATTCATGATGAAGAAATTGTAAATATTGAAGAAATTGAAGTTCTAATAAAATTATTGTAATATTCATAAAACATAAAAAAACAGATTGGGGATCTCGATAATTTCCAAATGTACGGAAGTCTGCATTCACAAATTGTAAAGTTCAGAAAATATGGAATTCCTGATTCAAAAATTGTTTCAAAATAATGTAATCCATTCAAAAAGAATGATAAAAGAATGAAACTCGCAAGTTCATCGCCGCAGTAACAAACGATCTCCATTCAGTTCTATCCTGTGCAAGATCAAAAATGTTTTCATCAGAAGCACTTACTTCTCTTTAATTACTTTTAATATTATTCTCCCAACGACGTCTCGGCCTTCTCAAAGATCTCTCTCCATCCCGCTTTCCAACCAATATGGAATAGTCTTAGCCATCCTATTTCATTATTCTTACAGCATCGGGTGAGTCGTACATTTCGTGAAGTTCTTCATTAGGCATTCTCCTTCATTCTCCAGTTATATCGTCCCATTTCGTCTCGTATATCTTTCTCAAAACCGTAGTTTCAAATATTCAAACTTATGTTCATCTGTTAGGGTCGTACTTTAACTTCCGCAACAGCAAAGTAGTACCGGCAGAAAAACGGTTGTGTATATTTTCAATTTCAACTTTCTAGGTATTAATCGCGAAGATAGGACTTTCTGAACTGAAGAGAAAAATACGTTGCCAGATACTAAACGATGTTTTATTTCCTCCTTGACCTTGTTTTTTGCTTGTTACCTGCGCACCCAAGTGTTTAAATTTAATTACTTCTTCTGTGTTCTCATTGTTAATTGTTATGCTCCTATTTCTTTATTCTGCTCCTGTTTATAACTACTTTACATAGTATAAGTTTGTTATGAAAATGTAAATACAAAAGAATAAAACCCTCAAGGAAAGCTGTTTCATATATTGCTTTTCCGTTTTCATATAAAACTGTATTTAATACAAAAAATCGCTTCTTTTCTCAACTTCTACTTCGTCTTCGGACCGATATGGTGTTCCAGCTGTTGTTACGAATTGAAGGGATGTATTGAAAGTTGTTCCTCATAGTGAAATATTACACTAGACGATTCAGGCTTTTTAGCTTTTCGCCTTATATTGGCAATGCTGAAGGGTTTGTCGGGGCACTACAAAAATATACCTTTTCTGAAGAATTTATTTTTAAATCATGCATCAAAAGTCAGATCCTCCCATGCACTTATGCACTTGAGAGAGACAGATTTTTGATGGTTTAACATAGATCCTCCAATTAAAAGAAATGTAGTCAACTGCCTGTATATGAACGGTTGCCACTGTAACAAGAAAACGAACTCCCACTTCCACGTACAAAGAAAATTAGAAAATGTATAAATGTAAATTCACAGAAAACGACATACTACTAAGTTGTCTCTTTTTTACAAACTTTATCATTATTTCTTATTTAAAATCAGAGAACGTCCGACAGAGCTCGTGGTGCAGCAAAAATTGAGTAGACAAATATCTGGAAAGTTCCCTCCCATCTATCAAGATTCTTTAAAAATGGAATTAACAGTGTAAAAACTTATAGATCCTATTTCTTGTTATAATTAGTGTAATCATTAATATTATTGTCATTAATGATCTCTTATACTACAAGACCCATGTACAATAGCCTTACTACTGCTTGCTTGTGTTCGTGGCTGAATTGATAGAGAGTTCATTTATTTTTAGGGATGCCTGGAATTCTTGCCCATTGGCCACCCGTGGCTGAGAATTTATAAGTTGTATTTCAGTTACACCTAACTTGAATATTGGCGTGGTCGCTTTCTTTCCACTTCTTGCACTTGCATTTTGTTAATATCCTAGAAAATGACATTTAAATTTATTGTGAACGTTAGGTATCTTTGGCTCAGGTGTAAAAAGAGTAGAGGAGCGAATGGGAAAGGTAACGGTGAGGCCCTTAAGATAATTCCGATATTCGCCTGGCTAGACTTTGAGAAACCCTGTAAAACCTTGGCCAGGATGGTCAGCCGCTAGGTACGAATCCAGATACCTATCTATCGCTGATTCAAAGTCCGAGGTTTTACGACTTTCACCATGAGTGCTTGGTAGTAGTATTTTGATTTTTTTAAGATAAAATTAATTTATGGGCGGTAAGAGCACTATGACTTACGCCCGTCCCAAGTTGGAATTTCTTATAGAAATAAATGAAATACGTGAAAATTACCTATCTCCCAAATGATGATACAATTTAAAGCAATTATTTCTGAACTTGCAAAATCAAGTAATACAAAAAAGGATAACCTAGAATGGAGAAGAGTGTAAGAGTTACGGCAATTGATCTATTTGGTGAGAAGTTTTCAAAAGCCAATAAAAAATTAGCATACTGTTAGTGGTAATAAATTAGTACGGGATACCATATGTTACAACAACCTGCTTTCAAACACTCTTCCTACACCAGAATTTATAGTCGTTCTGTTAACAAATACGAGATGTGACAAAAAAACGGATTGTAGCTGTATTACTAAAAATAATTAACATACATCGTTTTTGCAGAGATAAACTACCATACCTCCTCTACCTAGTATCGTGAATTGGACTGACCCGGTCCAGCCATTCGTGACATAAGCGACAATGAGTGAACATGTGTGTCAGTGCTTTGGTAGAAAATGACGAGCATGAAAGTAGATCAAAGGATAAACATCAAATTTATTGTGAAACTTCGAAAATCTTGGAAAGGATTGACGACGACCCAAATTTGTTGAATATACTTGTAACTGTCCACGAAACGTGGATATTTACCTATGACCCCAAAACAAAGCGACAATCAATGCAGTGGAAGGGCCCGGGCTACCCCCGGCCCGAAAAGGCTAGAATGTCAAAGCCCAAATGTAAGGCAATGCTGCTACTGTTCTTTGATATTCCTGGGATAATGATGATTGATTGAGTCCTGACGGACATACTGAAAATCAACCTTGTGATATCTTTTTGATCCCGAAAATCAAATTTCAACTGAACGGAACACATTTTACCTCCGTTAATGAGGTTAGCAAAAAAAAAGAACGGAAAACGTACTAAAGACCCTTACAGAAGATGGCGAACAAGGAACTAACAAACAATGGCAGCGGCGAATGAAGAAGTGTGTTGAAGCAGAAGGGGACTACTTTGAAGATGATATCACCGACAGGAACCAATAATGTAAGTACTCTGATTTATTACTTCAGTCCGTTTTTTCTTGTGTGTGTGTGTGTGACACCTTATATGTATAAAAAATTAACAATGATAATGATAGCAGAGGTTACATAAATACATTTATCGTCAGAAGTTTAAACTTTATTATTTAGTAAACTCACTGAAGCAGATAAAATATTTATAACATACAACATCTTTGTAACTAGATTATGGACATTTCCAGTAATGTTTTAGCTCTCCATACAAAATTCACATTCCTGATTGACCTATCTAGCCGCAAGCATCATTTTTTTACTTTATTCGTAAAAAACAAGGAATGCGTATGCAGCCGTACATACGTTTTGCTTAAGAAAATTATATTTACCATGGAATAGTTTGCGTCTTAGTTAGTTTAAAGCAGTAAAACGATATCAGCGTGTTCATAAAATATTTGTTAAAAAATAACCAGGTTAAAATTCTCTACATCGTACGTGCACTAGAAACAAATAGATTCACTTTTAGAAGTATCTGGGGTACAAAATTGAACCGTAGTCTCAGTTCTGTCACGCTAAACTGCGTAGGTGCCTTCATTTGAATTTAAAAAGCAGGTATTGAGTTGGAGTTAGGATGTAATATTACACAAGTACATAGTTTTGGAACACAGATACCGACGAATAAAAAAGAAATCACAAAAAGTGGACTTGAGATGTTTTCCAATTAAGGTCTTATATTGTAAATAAAAAATGGATATTCTGATGGATATATAGTAATTTAAACAATAAGAATTCCGATGGAGTAGTTGTAAATATCCAAAAATAGAAATACCAAAGATAAAGTATAAATTTCAAGAAATATGTAAATACCGAGGTAGATTTATAATTTTCGAAAAATATGAAAATCTCGAAAATGAAATTGTTTCTTCAAAGAAAATATGGAAATACCGATGGAAAATATATTAAAAAAACGGAAATCCTGATTCATAAATTTATTTCTTAAAAAAATATTTGGGTATCCTGTCTAGTAACTGTCTCTTAAAAATATGGAAATCCCGATAGAGAAGTAAGCCCTTCAAAAAAATTTGGGCTCCAATCTAGAATTTGTTTCTTAAAAGAATCGAAATCACGATCTCGAAATTGTTTCTTAAAAGCATTTAATTCCCGTTCAAACAATGTTGTTAAAAATATGGAAATTTCCATTGGGAAGTTAATTTTCCAAAACAAACATGGAAATACATATCGAAAAAGGACTCCTCAAAAATATGTTCTTCAAGAGAATGTGAAAATAGTGGTTGAGAAATTTTCTTCAAGAAATATAAAAATTCTGCTCATAGAAAAAATAGCTTTTCCACAAAATATGGAAATCCAGATGAAGTAATTGTTACTTGAGAAAATATCAAAATCCGAATGCAAAATTGTCTTAAAAAATATATGAATCCTTAATGGATAAATTGCGTCTTCACAAAATATGGATATCCCGATGAGGAAATTGATCCTTGAAATGAAATATGGACATTCCCATAGAAGAAATTCATTCTCAATATTTGTGGAATTTCGGATGGAGAAATTGTTTTAAAATAGATGGAAATTCTGATCGAGAGTTTGTCTCTTCAAAAATATGGAAGTTTCGATGGAGAAATTGTTTGTTCAAATAATATTGGAAAGACCGATGGAGAAATTATTTCGTCAAAAAATGTGGAAATACAAGTCGAGAAATCCCGATGGAGATTTCATTTTACAAAATGTACGGAAACCCCGGTTGAGAAATCATTTCTTCAAAAAATAATGATATTCCGATCGAGAAATTGTTTCTTCAAAAAGTATGAAAGTTTTATTTAAAAATATGGAAATCCCGATGGAAATTGTCTTTAAAATACAGAAATCCCGATGGAGAATTGTATTTAAAATAAGAAATATACAATTTCGGAAAGGATAATTTTATTTAAAATAAGACAAATATGGAATTGCGATGAAGAATTGTATTCAAAATTAAATAAATGTGTATTTAGAAGTAATGTAATTTTAGAAATATGGATGAGATAAATATGAAATCCTAATGGAAAATTTAACAAAAATGATATTTTAAATCACTATAAATTTAACTACTATGACTATAAAATTAGTACTAACTAAATTAATATAACTAAATTTTTAAATACTGTATAATAATACTTACTAAAGACAAAACGTATTAAATTATAGCGAA
>JAGDQP010053386.1:0-13574 GCA_022664845.1 Lepisma saccharinum | reverse complement strand
AATTACATGACATGAACTTACGGGGTCGTGTTGCACGGGCCAAACCTCTCATCAGGGACCAGAACGCTTTAGCACGCCGCAAATGGTGCCGCGACCATGCAACTTGGACCGTTGACGACTGGAAACGTGTGGTATGGTCGGATGAGTCACCATTCACCCTATTCCAAACCACGGGCCGTGTTTATGTGTGGAGAACGCCCAAAGAAGCGTATGATCTGCAGTGTCTCCTCCCAACTGTGAAAAATGGCGGCGGCACGGTGATGCTGTGGGCCGCAATAACATTGTTTTCATTGGGTCTTGTGGTCACAGTTCGCGGACGCATCACTGCCAACGATTATGTCGCAATTTTAGGAGACCACTTGCATCCTATGGTCCGGATGTTGTTCCCGGACAATGACGCCATATTCCAGGATGATAATGCACCCATTCACACAGCTGGAGTTGTTGCAGCGTGGTTTGAGGAACATCGGGATGAAGTTCAACACCTCCCCTGGCCCGCCCAATCCCCAGATATCAACATAATTGAACATCTGTGGTCCATCTTGGAAACACGACTCCGGCGACGATTTCCACCTCCATCCTCTCTCACAGAACTGGCCGATGCCCTGCACGAGGAATGGTGTAATATTCCACTTGCTACCATTCACGACCTCTATGCCTCCATCCCACGTCGCATCAAGGCTGTTCTGAAGGCGAAAGGTTGCCCGACACCATATTAATCTGGTAAGTTGCACTTTCGTTCAGGTGTTTCCATTATTCTGATAAGCATCTGTATATATATATATATATATATATATATATATATATGTGTGTGTGTGTGTGTGTGTGTGTGTGGGTGTATATATATATATATATATATACTTAATATGGATGTAATATTTGCTAATCCTTCTAAGTTATTTGTGTACTGTATATTTATGATGTTTTTGTTTTTATGATTCTTGTACGTTCTGCAACATGCAAAGACTAGGTTGTGTGTATCTTGAATGCAAGTCAGTAAGTGTTAATTACCCAGGCCGTCCAGGGTGTCCCGTGTCGAGCGCCATATGTAACCGGGTGATCCACCGCTCACATGCGGACAAAACTGAAAACAATAATGAAGTGTGTTTGAGGAATAGTATATCGCCGCGGTCGTGCATAACAGATAACGCCCGAACATCATCTCTGTCAATGCGTGTTTACGAGTGTACTTATTTATTATATGTGTAAACATGCATATAATTTAATGTTAAAGAACATTCTTTATCGTTCCATTGAGAAGAAACAAAGACTCACTACTTACTTAACGATTCTGGAGCAATGGAAGCTTCCAGCTTGTAGAAAGTTGTGAGATGTATTTCAGTGACCCAAACGGCTGTGTAACTGAAATCAGACGATTTAACAAATATACTTTTTCATACTGGAAGGTAGTTTTTTACTAATATTTTTGCTTTTCACGATATATTGGCAATTCCTGAGGTAGTAGAATACCCTTACGGGATATTCCTATTCAGTTGTAATGCTCTATGAACTGGGACCTACCTTTGGTTATTTCCAAGTTCATTCAGCGTTCGCTTTAGTGCTGATGATCCTTTTCGTTGGAGATTCCCATTATAGTTGAAACTTGTTTGAGCGGAAAATGGTCGTGTATAGGTTCTCGATGGTGGCCAGTATACTAAAAGCAGGCGAATAACTCATCATTCAGTAATATACAGGACGATATAGACCGAGCCAGGACTTTGTAATCTTAAGTGGTACAAATAATCCATACTTCGTATTCTTATATAAACTGTGCCCGAAACAGTGGATGGACCCGCGTACCGTTATAAATGGTGCCGACAGTTACAGCGTAGGATTCGGGAGGTCGTGGGTTCGATGTCAATGGCCGACCATCCTGACTGAGGTTTTTCCTCAATCACACCAGGGATGGCACTTTCAACATAGGCCCTGGCGACACCTCCAATCGAGAGAGGGAAGGGGCATGCGGAGACGAGCTTTGCTACACGAGGCAAAAGATTCTCCTCAGCTGTCGTGAAGTGAGAATGATCACAGAAAACAAAAATGAATCAACAGAGGCAAACTGAAGGATAATTTTAATTAATTATATGGCTGACTCTTTCTTCCATGCTTCAGTTCCCCATACGTCGCGTCGTGGCAAAAAGAGGTCGGTTATGGAAACAACTCGTGGACATTACGATTCTCTCTTCGATCAAGTCGCCTTGTGTGCGGTGGTCCAAGAACGCATGGATTGCGATTTCGTGTGCGACTGGATCGCTCTATCGAGTCGCCCAGCATGCAGCACAGCATAAGAATTAGATCACAGCCCGCTGTATATAGCCAATTGTGTAAATTATGTAATTTGTAAATTTGGTTGTCAATAAATAACCACCAATCGAAAAAAACATAGGCCCAGGTTTGATAATCGGGAACTAGGTCAAAGAAAATATCCCCCACCCTCCATCCTAACAACAAGAATGAGCAAAACAAGTCCGATGTCTCCCTGTCTTGATCCCTACAAGGCATTGTTTTCTAGGTACCCATCAGATACGCGACCCAGAGCCGGCACTAATACAGTTGAGAGGTAGGGGGAGTAGTGCTTTAGATGCAATCAGAGATAAGAGAACTAACAGAGTGCGGGTGGTTTTCCCGTTTCAAAAACGGTGATGTCATGTTAGTTGAGGAGCGACCAGGAGCAAGAATCTTGCCGACATTCCACGAGCAAAATTCGAAAACGTTCGTTGTAGATCATCGACGAAGTTTCCCAAGCGACACGTGCCACATTAAAATTCCGGTTATTTTGGGGGGTGCTCCCTTAAACCCCCAACACACAAACAAAAAAAATCGGTCTCTCTCCCTGAGGGTAGCGATAGCGCAGTTCTCAATCGTGACAAGTAGTTGATGTGAGGTATGCTAATTACAAAAACAAATCTCAATGTTTTATAATATTATAACACTATTTTAATATTGAACAAATTAAAAAATATTAATTAACACTGTAATAAAAAAAAATTAAAGCAACAAGTTAGATACATCTTCTGGTTGCCTTGCTCAATAAAAGTTACGTTTCGTAAATGAAAAATAATATTAGTTTTTAAAAGGATTAATGAATATAGTTTGTATTTCAGAATTAAAATGTTGTTTTATGAAAAGAAAACCACAATATGTGCTATCTCTGAGAATGTAAGCAGCAGCTCTCCCGATCTTCAGAGAGACAGAGAGTTGACGAGGCCTTACAAAGATACAAAGTTATTTGACATAACTTACTTGGGTTAATTACAGATAACTCTTTATAGTTACTGTACTTACTAATAGCCTTATTAAACATCAGTGGATTCAGTGAGCGGAGATACTTGATAAATCCAGCTTTTGTAGCAGAACAGCAACTCCAGAACCAATGCGTTGAGTGTGTACAATTATCATATCCGTCAGCCAATGCGCTTAATGGTAATCCAACAACAAGACGAGTTCCTCTAACAGCCCTGCAGACATCTATACTTTAAAAAATACACATTATGAAACACTTACGCTTTGTAGAAATTAGGAGTATGTTTGAGAAATAGTGAGCCTACCTGTGAAGGATTTGTGCCAGGCGAATTGTATTTCAGGACTTATATACGTAGGCTCCCTTGCGGCTTTGAGTGCGTGATGCACTTATTACAGTGGTACTCATGATGCTGCCAATCCATGGAGCAAAAACGATATCTTCGTCCTCGCACGACGTCCATAATGGCGTCGTCACTGTAAAAATATTATCCTTTCATACCGACAATTGGGGTAACTTGGGCACTAAAAATGTTTAGTCTCATGTTTTTGTTATGCTTCATATCAAGTTTTATAATGATGTTAATGGGGATTCTGAATCCACGTGGAAAATGCAAGAATTTAAATCCGATACAGTATAATGTAGATAAGTCCAAGGTTGCCCTGCAAAATTGGGTAACTTTGGGCAAAAAGCTTTCTGAACTCATGATTGGAGAGTTTTGTTTGTAGATGTAACATTGAACAGTGACGATGTTAAAACAAGATCGTCTTCTTTCAATTTATTGTTAAATCATGGAAATTGGCCAATATTTAACAGAACTATTAATAATTTTCATTTTGTGTTACGTACAATCATTGACTACTAATTTTAAGTTACAATTGTATTGAAAATAAAGAATTCCTACTGCATTTGGAAACTCTACATGTCTTCAAAAGAAGTGTACAGTTTTGAGAAAAATGTTTCTGGTTGTAACAAATAAAACAAGTGAAGATTATATTTAACATGATATTACAGTAACTTTGTAATCATAATTCTCTGCTGTTTTCTTTATGTTACAGCTAACTTGAAGCAACCAAGTACACCGAAGAGTAGCTTTTTTAAGTGTTCAAATTAAGAAAATATAAAAACAAAATCTTGAGAAACGACAGTTCTGTATACTGCGAATGAAACAAAAGCTTAATACAAATGAAGAACTGAATAGAAAAACATCCCAGGTCCACCTTTTTCGTATTCGCATTTTTTTCTGTTCGTTGATATCTATGTTCCACTTGCATAAATACTAGTATCACCACAGAAACCCCTCTTTAATACAAAATAATTTCAGCTAAATAGGATACCATACGAAGACTTTGGACTGTTTTTCGTTCCTCCTGAAAAATATACTCCGGTGGACTTTGGATGTTTTTTAAATAAGGTCTTCAAATTTAGTACGCTGTTTCTCTTTCAGAGCTGAAATGTGAGATAAATAAGCAATGAAGATACAAATAATACAAAGAAATAGGTTAGCTTTACATTTCAACCAATGCATAAAGAAATATACCGGTACCATACGGTAAACCATTGGAGAAGAATTCATGAAAAAGGTTCTACAAAATAATGATTAAATGGCCAAATAATTTTGCATAGTGTCCGGCCTTCTCATGTTCTACCAAAAGAAAATTATATTTCAGTCTTCCTACATGTATTTGCCAGTATGGAGTGAGTATCCGGTGAGTATGGAGTAACAATTCAAAGTCAGATTAATGGATCTCTTCTGCAAGGATGCGCGGCCAGTACATGGTGCTTTGTCTTAGAGGAAAATTAATCGCAACGTTCAAATTTTCCGGTACCTTTCTCCGCAATGCCGTACCACAATTTCTGCAAGAGGGTGCAATAATATGTGGTAAGGGCTATACTACACACTTGGCGAACTTTTATTCTAAGCTGACAACTCCTTCCCAGATTCTCGGTCTGAGCCAAAGTTACCTAAAGGCCTTAAAATCAAATTCAAATTCCTTCCCGGATTAACTCCATCTCAAACATTCCAAATATTTTTGATCACTTCTAAGGCGTACGGAAAGTGTATAAAATATCCACTTAATGTGAATACGAAAAAAATAGTGCTCAGAATGTGTATGGTAGAAACTACTTTTCATCAGTATTTAATTTATAACTTCGATAACTATTTTGTCATTTTTGTGCAATATTTTATCTCTTTGCAAGTTTTTCGCAAAATCATAAACCTTCCACAATCACCTCCAGACGGGATCCGGAAGTTTCGGTGCAGGAAGTTTGGGTGCACGGAAGTTTCGGTGCAAAGATTAAAATACCTTTTGATTATAGAAAGGCTGTTAAACTATGAACTTGACCTTATTCTTGGTCGGTTAATACTCTTATTAACGTACAAATTAATAAAATTATTCGAAATTAAACCAGCAATTTGCTTTAAAAAATTGTTCTCGACAGTTTGAATTACTGTACTGGTGATACTATACGTAGATACCATCACTATGGTTCTCTGCGGTGATACTTTCGAAATGTGCCTAAAATTATCAGCACAAAGTGCTTAGAAAATAAACAGTCTATATGAACTGCAGGATCCTTCGAAAGAAAACAGAATTTGTAAAAAAAAATCACCTAGGCCTAGAAGTAAATAGGCGTAAGGGGACATTCAAATGTAACGTAAGCATTCACGGGGAAGAGGTTCTAGTATGACTTATTTTATCTGACAATGAGGGAAGGGTATCAGAGTGTTTACAGACGATATTATGATAAAAAAAATGAAATGTTTTACGTAAGGACTAGGGGAATGGTCGGGTATCTGCTTATTTTACTTACAAGGGGGACGGGGTTTAAAGTGACTGAAAATGTGCTTACGCAAGAACATCCCCTGTGACATTGTCAACTTTGATTCTGGTTCAACGCTTTTATTTTATTTTCCATGACTGAATGAACACTTTTAATGATATTACTCCTTGGGTAAAGTTTAGTTTTAGGTTCCCCCAATATTTATAATATACAGCATACATGTACAATGTTTCCTACGTGTGTGGAAGTGTTGAAACGCAATATATAACGAAGTTTCGAGTGATGAAAGTGTAAAATAGGAATAAGAGTGAAAGAGCTAAAAGCACCTGGGACTATTTGGCACCTTCGAGCTTCGGTGTTCAGGCAGGGCACATGGTGTGTTAAAGGCGATATGTAATAATAATAATAACCACTAGCATTATAGACCGAAAGGTCCTGAGCCTACCCCAACGTCATCTGTCCGCGGTTGGTGGAACTGCGTCCACCTAAGTAACGGCCGTGAGGTCAGCACTGCGCGTCACCTTTGTCACGAACATGCGTATCAGGGGCTTTCTAGACCAATTGATCGTCACGTCTTTATTCACATGACTCACCAGTTTGTCTCAAAACATGGGGTGGACGTCGAAAAGTGAGGTGCTCCAGCCGGGAATTGAACCCGAGACCACGTGGACATGAGTCCAACGCTTTAACCACTAGACTGTGGAGACCCTAAAGACGATACGCTTCGCAATGAAAAACATGATCTAACCTGACTTATCTAACCCGTCTTTGTTTTTCTACATTGAGTCTTTGATTTTTGTAGAAAAATAAGTCATCCATAACAAAAAGTGACGCCATTAAGATTCCCGAGCATGCCGATATGTTTCCGTATGCTGCACTACTCGAGTATATATTTAACGAAATATTAATGACACATGCCTTTTCGTAACACTCTTTGTTTTGCTGGCTGTCCCTGTGATTTTCTAGAAGTGTCTGTGTCAATTATTTGTGCAACAATCAGTGGTAGAAAGAGTACAAATGGCTCAATAGCTGGAGGAAATGAAACTAAAATTTAGCCTGTTCTTTCACTGAGACCACTATTAACTAAGTGAAAGGTAAAGTTAATAGATGATAAAGTTTTACACACCTGGTGATTTTGCAGGTTATATTATCTAGGTCTTGCGTTCATGACATAATGAATAACACAAGCTGGCAATGCTATTACTAAATTTTGCTAAGAAATTATGATTTGTTAGAATAACTAACACTTGCTTGTTTTATATGTTTTGTGTTAGTGGGGCTTTAGGTTTTAGTTTCTGAAAGTGAATTTTTAATTGGAAGGGTTTTCTCCATAATCTTCACAATGTGACAGATGTCCATGTTAATAAAAGTATTACCATTTTAATCAGAGGTGGTGAAATGTATGTAAAATTTATTAAATACAAAGAAGGTTGGCAATCAGTTTAGTTTTACTCTTTAAATACTAATAATACGATCTGCTATAATTATTACTTGCTGATCTTTGTTTGAATAGCAACGTTAGTCGGTAAAGGAATGGAGTATCTAAATTAGTAGCAGAAGCAAGTGTCAAAATTTCCTGTCTCAAAAATTGCAGGTGATGCATTCTCCAGGTAAGAGAGACAAAATTTCCAGTGTCAACATTTCATAAACGTAAAAGACTTCAATGACACCGCTTTATTTCTTTTTTAAGTAAGGGCTGGTCAGTAATTATTAATCTATTCGGAAATCTACAGCTGAAGTTTCAAAAACTATATAATTATAGCAACTAGATATGTACCGTTGTTACTTTCCTACTAGTATTTTTCAGCTATTTGAAATAATCTTCTTTGCTTTGAAAAGTTGAAAAGAAATAATTCTGCCAAAAACTCTCATTTGTGGGGAGGGGTTCCCCCCAAACCCACCCCCTAAATGCGTCCCTGATTGTAATAATATAACAAGTAAATATTTTATTCATTTTAACTTCGCTTTTTTATTGATTTATCAATGTTATAGGAAACAACATTCATCAGTAAGTTTTTGCACCGAAACTTCCGAGCACCGAAACTTCCTGCACAAACATCCTAGACCCCGTCCAGACACTTTTTCAAAGTTGGCATTTATCAGTAACTGGTTTCAGTAACAAAGGAAAAAAAGTTTCCAGTAGTAGTTTTCCCCAGTCCCACATGGTGAATGCTGATACCTTGAATAGGGCCTAGACGCTACCTTCTCAATTTCTTATACTTGGAAGAATACTCGTCGAGGGACGTCATCCCTCTAACTTATGGAGAGTTTAGGTATATGTATCAACTATGACCTTTAATCTAAATTAAAATGAAAATCCTATAAATAAAACAAATGTCGGTTGTCATTCCTCCGCATAATGAACGATTGTCATAACTTCACATTGGGCGTATTTATGGAGGAAATATCCAGTCATTTCAGAATGGCCATAAATGACCCCCAGAGTAGCTTCCACCCTTAAAGTAATTGCCCCCCCCCCCCAGGGCCTCTCCCTTAAATCCGCCCATGTATGTACAGCGGTCGTTATAGTGTATTTATCATTAGACGAAGATGCCATCTGCTTCATAAGAAACAGTAGACGATAATTAATTTAATACATGTTACAATGTCAATCACAAAACATTATTTTTAAGAAGTATAATAACACGATCGAACACTTCTGCAGAAAGCGATCTTCTGTCTTTGTAAAACCGACCCTATAGTCAGAGAAGTAAGAAAAAAGTGTGAAGCACCGAAATTGTGCTAACAAAAATGTGTTCACTACAGGAAAGCTTATAAATGTTTTATACAGGGTGTTGTATTCAGAGGTGGATTTCACCCCTGGTCCGGCCAAGCCAAAAATTGCCGGACAAAGGAAAATTATGTTGTGTCTCATTAGACTTCCCCCCAAAAATGTACTTCCTGCATGGACTGGGCACGGAAAAAAAAATTGAAACCGTAATTCCTCCCCCCCTGGTTGTATTATATGGGAAAATGACTTGAAGTCCACAAAAGAAAGCAAATTGCAAGTTTTCAAAGGAGAACGAAGAAAACAGCTGCACAAGAACGACACATAATGAAACACTCGTGAAAAGAATAATACTGGAGAGAACTGAAAAGAAAAAGCAACTAGTTAGGACATTTTATACATAGATTGTATAATCCTACTGAAAAGGGTCGAATAAAGAAGATAGACACAACTCTTTTACAGTATTAAGGAAGAATAAGTCATGCACCAAAGCAAAAAGTAAAGAGTGAATTCTGAACTTTTGGAGAGGGATAAACTTTCTATCAATGACTTGCCGTTTTCGATAGAACGCTAATGATAATAATAATTGTAAACCCGAACAGGCAATAGGTTACAAAATTTGCTCCGTGTCATGTTTAACAGTACACAAAAATAGCTTGATAAGAACTGAGCTTTAAGAAATAGTTCCGAACAAGATTAATTAATAGCTTGTTCAATGTTCACTTATAAATAAATAAATAATAAAAAAAAGAAAGAATAAAGCCTTAATTCCATCTCTGTTAAGTGCGTTTGAATGTTTCTAATGTGTTTACACTTAACTGACTGACAGGCCAATAAAGTTGTTTATAGCTGTACACGCAATGATTATGCTTCGAGTGAAGTTTACCAAAACACAACCTTTATTTGCTTTAGATAAACGGAAACAACGTAATAACACTTTTTTAAAAAAAATGTTTTAGTCTCATCTTGCCGTACTAACAAAAACATGTAACACTTTTGACTACAGCAGTGTTAAAGTTTAAAATTAATTTTCAAAACAGTTAAAAAATAACATTTTAAAGTTGGTAAAAATATTTTATACAATGTTCATTCAAGTTATTTGAAGAAATGCCCAGATATATTTCTTTTTAATTCACTATTTGAATCTAGTAATATTGTACAGAACGCAATAAATCGAATTCTACGAGTTTCGATGTCGATACTTAAGTTCGAGATCGAGAAGTTGGCAACATTGTGAGCTAGTGAAGATATGCTTTCTTTCGGTGTCGGGTGTATAGTGTATACATTTATAAAGGAAGTTTTTTCTAAGTGAAAATATAGGCTTCATATATCAAATCTTCTTTAGTATCATGATTAGGAAGTTTGTATGAAATTTAAAAACCGCAACTACTGAAAAGAAATGTCTCAGAATGTGCTCAATCTACTAAATTTGGCTTGCGGTTACTAAATTGAATTGGCGAGTTAATTACGTGTAAATGAATTGGATCCATTTTGACTTGAAATCAGTTAAGTTGCGAAAACAGCAATGATCTGGTAAGTGTATTTACCTCAATTTCAATTTTTAAACCAGCCTAGTCGAATATTTTTCGGGCGACAGAAAACAATGGAGGAAGGTTGGATGGAAATGAAATTCTAATATTTAATCACTTGAAGTGCAGTTATTTTGCCAAAAAGATCTAGTAAAACAATGAATATTTTGGTAATTAGACATTGAACTACACTTTGTCTAAGAGAAAATGGTAAATTATTTACGTGTGCACAGGACATAAAGTTTTAGACATGTTCATATATGGTGGGAATTAGAACATTAAATTACTACTACAGATAAGATTTAATTAAATAAGTATAATATGCTTTTATTTGATTTTGGCGCCTCACGGTAACTGGAGGCTTAAATTAACTATGAAGCAGCATGTTCCTGATATTATACTTATGTTATCTTGAACAAGATTTGATTTTAAGATTCTTTTCTTGTTTCAACACAAAGGCTTATCTAATTACAATATTATATTAAATAAATTGTGACCAATTCTGGGAAATCTATGAAAGAATTTTGACATTCTTATCACTTTAGGTATCAAATTTCGGTTTACTACTAGTACGCTTTCTGAATTTTGATTCAGTCTTGTAGATTATCATTAGGATTAGAAAAATGCATGTGGGGGGGGGGGAGCGGTGAATAGCTGTAGGACATAAGCTTTTAAAAAGTAGACAATTTGAGCAAAACACTTATTATAACTTACCACACGCCAAAAATTTCTCCCTCCTGCTCTAGGCGGTAAATTTGAAACAAAAAAATAATCATCACACGCTGATATCGAATTGCGATAGTTACACTAATCGATACTTCTTGAAAATCGCAAAAGCTCTTGTAACACTGTCGGCGTGGTCGAATTACTTGATACGTGTTCGTGTAAACTCTCTACGACGTGGTTGTGGTTTTAAGTGTCGTTTGTCTATGTAAAAACCTGCGGGAAATGAAAGGTGTACTTTTTTTTTTAATGTCATCTAACAAAAGGTGAGCGCAAGGTGATTTCGTTTCATCCCCCAGTGCAAAAGAGTTATCAGGTGAAATCTTGTGTATTTCTACTCCCCCTCCCCTCTGGCATTGTCTGTTGCCCCCTTATTGCTTCGCGGTATGGATGGCCGAGAGGGGAGGGGGGGAAAGAAGACTGGAATGGTTTGGATTTCCCAGTCGAAGCCAGGAGACCCCGCCTCATGTAAGTGCCCATTCTTGGTGAACAGAGCAGAAGCAGTTAGGAAATTCCAGAGTGTGGTGGGTTTGGTGTAAACCAGCAAGAATTTTATCGCTCCACAAGATACAGAAATGCCGTCCACAGCATTAGTACACAACACACAACTGACAGGTAAGGAATCACGCGTGTCTTTTAACATTACTCTTAAAAACTAATTAGTATGGTAGATTGTGATCGCACAATTTGAAGCGGCTAGCATGCGTTGGTGATCCAAAAATATATTTCTTCACAGTAAGTGCGTACGTACGATGTTTGTTTTTACCGCAAATCGTGCTTTTGAGATTTGAACTTGGAACCGGTGGTGAGGAATCACGTGATGTATACATTAAAACAGCAAACGTGTGGGTGTTAAAGTGTTTACTTTGTATTGTGGAGAACTGTGATCGAAAAATCTGCTCTTTTCTTCTAAATAAAAATAATATAAATGTGATTAGTACAAATGTGTTTGCTAGCGAAAGTTGTGCTGATGTAATTTTTTTCTTACATTCATCAATTTCTGATCTAGTCACTGGAGTAATTTGGTTCAGTGATCGCGTAGCAACAAGAATCTGCGAAGCCATTACTTCATTAGTTGTAAAGCGAAACATGTGTTCGAGATCCAATTATAACTGCGAAATTAAGATCTGTGGACTTTATTATTGTTTGGGAGTTTGTGTTATTTCATCTGAAAAATTGACCACTATATCCCAGTTTAGGGATTTGATTAAGAAAGTGGGACATTATGATAGGTAGGTAATATCTTTTTCAAATAAAAAATCTACATAAAGTCCAGTGTCTAATATTAAAAAAACCTAATATAAATCGAATCTAGTGCGTGAAGTGCTGTTTATGATCGTAGGTGGGGGTGAAAGTACCAGGGGTTTTCCTAACCTGATTCGTCATAGGAGGGACAGTGACTCAGCTGCGTGGTGGGTGAGTAGGGGTGTAATGTGTATGTTCTAAATACGTGTGAGTACATGATGCGTGTCTTTTGTTCCGCGTAGGGAGACAGCGGAAATAAGATGAAAGGGAATAAAGCGCCATGTCGTTAGCTAAATATTCGAAAGCTGGCTTCTCGTAACCACTTATGACGCTGTGTTGTTTTAGGGTCAAGCGTAGTTGCAGTAGTGTATTTTTCATATAGTAGCTTACTTTGACTTGTGTTTACGTTAAATATATTAATTTTTAAATGAATAAATTTAAGACCTTTTCACTTTTTATATTTCGATCAAGGCATTGGTTTATAACAGTTTGGGTTTCCACGAAGAAACAGATGTCCACTGTTTGTTGAAATTGCTTGCGTGGACCATTTCTGGTCGAGCAATTTTCTTTCAATCACAAAATATCAGCGGGTTGGATGTGAATAGTCCAATTACAAAATGCAGCAGGTAGCACTTATTCAAGAAATGAAATAAACTAAAAGATATTTTAGAGGCTTCTTAGCTGGGAAAGAATTCTCTCGTTAAGATTTAAAAAGTTCACTATGATCGTAAATTGACATTGAAGCTTAGGATATCTATTTTAATTTTGGACATCCTATGCTTTATTATTGGGCTACTCATGGTAGTTTGGTGAACAATGATAGACAAACGCTGGTAATCCAAAGACCGTATATAGTAGGGAGCTTTTAATTGCAACGTTAATGTAACTCATTTCCCGACGTCATACAATGATGAACTTTTGCACAGGACAACAGTCGGGTGACAATTCCATATTCCATTGTTACTTTCATATATGACTATATATTTTAAAAAGTATTTTAATATGGACTTCTTTATCCTGAAATAAATACTACCCTGCAACGAAGTGAGGTTTAACTGGTTGCAGAACACTTTAGGATTTGGGTAACAAAACATTAACTTGAGAAAAAAAAATATCTGAACACCGAAATAACTCTAAAAAAATAATTTAAAAAAAGAAAATAATGCGTACTAAAAAGTAAGAAATAATATTGTTTATGCATGACTAAAAAGAAAAACATGGGGCGCACCAATTCAAGAATTTATATGAGAGTGCATCCCATGCTTTTCCTTTCAGTCATGCATAAACAATAATAAACTTTTTATTTTAGTACGCATTATTT
>JAGDQP010053385.1:0-13574 GCA_022664845.1 Lepisma saccharinum | reverse complement strand
TATTCGTACCAAATTTCATTTCTGTAGCCTTAGCCGTTTAGGCTGTGCATTCTATACAGCAATGGGTTTGGCGGCCATTTTGGATCCAAGATGGCGACTTTTTCCAAATGTCGCATTTTTTTCTTTACCTTACTCTTCATCATACACCTTCATACCAAATTTGATGTTTCTAGCTTCAGTAGTTTGGCCTGGGAATTTTAATCAGTCAGTCAGTGAGAGTAAGTGATCATGGGGTTTTATAGTATATGGACTCGCAAGTTCATCGCCGCAGTAAGATTCATTCGCCATTGGATTCTATCCTGGGCAACATCAAGCCAGTTTTCACCATGAATCTCTACCTCTCGAAGATCCCTTCTAATATGGTCATCCCAACGATGTCTCGGTCTTCCCGGCGGTCTCTTTCCCTCCGGTTTACCAACCACGATCGAATATGATCTTCGTTTTCCTCCCATCCGATCTACAGACCTTTACCCATCTTAGCCGTCGTGATTTCATTATTCTTACATCTGGTGAATCGTACAGTTCGTGAAGTTCTTCATTATGTAGTCTCCTCCATTCTCCAGTCATCTTGTCCCGTTTCGGCCCGTATATCTATCTATCTCAAAACCTTATTTTTCAACACACGCACTTTATGATCATCTGCTAGGGTCGTACTTCAACTTTCTTGATATTCATCGCGAAGTAAGACGTTTCTGAATTGGATAAAAACAAGAGTTGCCTGATGCCAAGCGATTTTTTATTTCTTCCGTGACCTCGTTCTAGCTTGTTGCATACGCTCCTAAGTATTAAAATTTTATTTATTTTCTCTATGTTCTCATTCTTAATTGTTATGCCGGCCGGGTGGCCGAGCGGTCTGCGGCGGTAGGCGATCGGCTCAAAGGTCCCGGGTTCGAGTCCCAGCAGGGGCATGGGTGTGGATTTTAACACTTAACAGCTAAAGGCAAATCGTGACGGGCCGAAGCCCAAAGTTACTAGACTGGCCGATATAAAAATAAAGTTTACGAAAGTTTTTATCTTAATTGTTATGTACCTATTTCCGTTATTCCCTGTATTTCGACTTGTTATGTATTATATCTATGTTTACCTGTGGACTTACCTCATCGCACACTTCTACTAAGACATCAGTGTTGCTTTGTAGCGCCTCTATATCTTCCCCTATTAAATCTACATCATCCGCTTATACGAATAGTTGAATCAAGCCATTTAATGTTATCCCGTTTTTTTTTGTTTTTTTTTTAAGAATCGCATATCGAGGGTTAACAATTGAGCTCGTATCTGCAATTTTTGTCACCCAAAGTTGTTAAGTTGTTGTTAGCAAATTATTGAAAGGGAAAACCTGGTGGACTTTCCAGTGGAAACTTCGTAACAAATAAACCAAGAGACTGTTTATTTATTACGGAATTCCGACTGGAAAGTCCGCCAAATTGTTTTCTTTCAATAATTATACAACAACAACAACTTTAGGTGACAAAAATATTGTAGATACGTTGTTCAAATCCTCTGCGAATCTAGAAACTATATTACCAAAACTTCTTGATTGATCACGAGTACCTTTTATTTAAAAAAAGAAAATTGTAAGAAAAACATCTTTCTTTGAACCAACCATCCTAAAAAGTATTTTTTAGGTCAAAAGAACATGTTGAAAAATACCGGTGTAGGAAAATAACATGTGAAAGCGGAAAATTGTGTGGTTTGTCTGGGATGAAATAGCAGAAAATTTCAGGCGAGGATATTGGGTAACGATAGGATCTTTTTTTTTTTTTTTTTGTCATTTAGCGAGAAATCCACATCAGAAAAAGCACAGATAAAAATTACTCGAACTGCTACGAAGGAAATTAAAAAACGAATTGGACAAAATTGGAAGAGGGCGGGGTCCGGATTTGCAAATTTGGGTGCGGATATGTTGAACGTCAAAGAAGATTTTTTACCTAATAATCATACATCATTGTTTAACACATATGTATTTAATTTGAGTTCTGATAATATTATTTAAACAATGGAAGTATAATTCCAATTATTTTGAAAAAAGCAAACAATTTAATTGTCGTGTTCTACGTAGTTATGAACACGACAATTTTGAACTCAGGCTATCATCGTTCTGGAATTGGTGAACCTAAGACTATGAGAAAGATTTTCTGCGATAAACCAGTGGTCGATTCTGGGAGCACGATTTCAGAAAAAACACATTCATTAGATATGACGTGAAGTTTAGAAGAACACTTAGATAAACTAATTGTTTTAGAGGAAGATATTGAGAAGCGACAAGCTATACAAGATGAGCAACAACAAGTAAGAAATATTTCAACGTGGAAACAAAATATATCTAAATCAAAAATGGATGAAGGAAATCATCTTTCAACATTCTCCTATCCGAACAAGGATGTTTCGAAGCTCTAACCTGAAGAGAATTCCAATGAAGACATGGGAAACGAACTAAATTTGAAGAAATTGTACAAGTCTACTACTGTTAGCATGAACGCCATCAAGAAGTTTCCCCGCCACTGCTCCTGTTCTTGTATATTGGAATATCTGCGGTCGTTTGTGCAGATCGTTCGTTTGCTTCTGACGTACACTGGGACCGAATTTGAAGATAAGAAGTATGTATGTGTGTGGCCCTGCACCAGATTATGAGAAAGTCCAAATGAGAAAATTAACTTTGGATTTTATTTGTCAAAAATTGCCATATTACATTGCTTGAGATGGAAATGTCACTGAAAGCAATCCAATTCTTCTTTAAATTGTCAGGAAACGTGACCTCTGTGGCAAGACTGAACAAGCAAGCATTCGAATAGATATCATCGAGAATTAAATGGGTGATATCAAGTGATTTGAAATGTCATTTTTTGTGGAAACTTAGAACATTTTGATATGTAATTAAAAAAGAAAAGTCACTGGAATATAATTAACAAGTAAATTTTGTATTTTCAGTGACATGTTCTTAGAAATCATTCAAAGAATTTTCAAGTATATTGATGCAAATAAAAATACATAAAGCTATTGGGAGATGCTGTAGAAAGAAAGTCCGCGTGAGCATGGTCAGAAACAAGACCAGATATCACGAAAATTGTTCAATGGATGGAGAATCGGCTGAGTACAGACGCTCCCTGATGGGAACACGATTAATTTACCTCCAGTTCTGTTTAGAAAAGGACCCTAATTTTAAAAAAGAAAAACATTGGCATATATGGTCACTTGGATGTACAACCAGCTTCGAAGGAAGATGGATGCGATACTGAACCGTTTTAGCTGGTCGAGAAGAAAGAATAGAAAACTCTATGGCCGAGTATCAACAGATGACAAAGGGCCTGTTTTGTGGTTGGTTGAATGCCCTGGATGCTAAGCCACATGCGTGGAAATTCCAGTTAATTTGAAGGACTTGTGTACGCACTATATAGTGTGCGTGCATCCTTTTTTTCAATATTCTGGCTAGTTATTAATTGCTGCTTGGAGGACTACAAAGTGGATGGCCACGTTTATCACGTGCAGAAGCTCATCGTGACTGTATCGAGGTGCACAAGATGGCAAGGTCGAAGATAGAAAGTTTCATAACGTCAAGCAGTTGCAACGTTTAAATTAAATTGTTTTCCTGGTATCCTATAATAACAAGTTCTTACAAGGATGTTCTGGAAGCTGGAGAACTTTCTAAGTTTTAGTTTATTACAACGATATTGTTGTTGGAGCCGTTTGCTTCAGCGTAGATACATCCGAGAATTCAAAACGTTTGTGTATGATGACATTAGGATGCTGATATCCGTATTAATTGGAACAATGCTGCAGCAAAAAATAGATAGTACTCATATTGAAACTGTTCAAACTTTTCCGTTCACCGAAAACTGAATCTTAATTGAAGCAGAAAGAGACTGTTTGTTATTGGTTGTTTGTATTACAATATTCATGACAATTATTGGATGAGGAAAACGAAACCGTGAAATATGTATGGCTTCCATGGATATATCATTCTTGCATCCAGATGAATCTTCATAGTGGAGTGTTCGGTGGAACTGTGCCCAAAGCTATACGTGTTAAATATGTTGATTGATAAACATTATCATCCGTGGTATAATGAATAATGCAAGTATTTCAGTGTCCCTGGCTCATATGAAGGCAGAAGAGAATTAGTATTCTACTGAATAGAATCAGTTTTCAAGTCTATTCTTTTTAACATGAATTTCGTTTCATATAGTTGTGGTACATGAAGAAAGCGGTGTTTCTGGACCATGAAGAATGAAGCTAACAGTGGAACGTTGCACACTTGTTAACGTCTCATGACGTGAATTTTTTTTCAAAGTTTTATTCGTTGATCACAGCTTTTTACCGCTTTGATTCCCTTATCAATTGTGATGTATTAAATGGAACTTTGAACTTTGACAAAGTCTATGGATTCATGGTTGACGGTGACTATTTCGGACGCTGATGCTGTCTTTCAATAAGACAATATTATTTTTAATTTTACAACATGATTTGTTGTATTCAACAAAAAAACAAATGAATTACGTATGGCACTGAGGAGTTTCTCAGAAACAAACGAATGTTGTGTATTTCGTTTGACTCAGCGTGTGTCCTGCAGTGCCATGCAAAGAGTTGTGCAGAGAAGTCATATTGCTAGTCCAGTGATAGGTAAGAGTGTAAGCGGAGTGCGTTATTTCTGAGAGTTTCAACAGAAAGTGAGCATAAAAGCGATTCTTATGTGAAAAAATGGATGTATGCAGTTGGTTTCCGGGACGGTGCACAACTCGCGAAAGACGACTTGGGCCACGATTATGGACTCCTTCTGGTATAACGATGGGTAGTGACGATGCGATTTATCTTCCCTCAACCAATCAGGCTGTAGAGCTCCCTGCAGGAACGCCCAATACGTTAAGGATTGAATGGAAATTGAATCAGAAAGACATCAATAAAACTCTTCGTCAAATTGCGTATTGGAGGAGCATTATGGAAAGCGACGAGAGCTTAATCCAGGAAAAAGAAGAGGAAATCAAATCGATCTCATTAAGTAGCCCTTTCAGCAAAACGTCCATGCTGCCATTTGTGGTGCAAGCAGCCAATAAAGACGAGAATGAATTTTTGGATGAGAGCCTACGAAACGCGTACCATAATTTGAAATATGAAAAACGCAATCTAAAACGTTACAGGAACAGAAGGAATCAGTTGTTGTTGCGAATCGGTTTTCCAGGTGTTGCTTCAGCAGCAGCACCTCCGCCACCAACTGAACCACCAGCTGAGGTACAACAAGGAGTTCAAGAACTGGAACCCGCTGAACAACCACCACCTGCTTTAGTACCAGCACCAGCACCAACGGAAGGACAACCAATTGCACAACAAGATGATGGTGAAAGAAGGAGGAGAAGGAGAAGAAGAATGATAATTATTGCTGCTACTTTTGGAACAGGTGCGTTGTTCCTGTATCTAAACCACAGAAGGGCCTTATAAAATATACACAACTTGGCATGTGTTATGGTTTCCTGCAAGTCTACTAGCCTGATCAAAATTCAAGTCAACTAAGATCGATCTGTTCTGATCGATGACATTGTTTAGAAAAGAACATGATTGAATTTGATTCCATTGCTACTTTTGGATCCGTGCTGATTGAAGATGGCACAGAACGATTCTTTACATAAGAAATATTCAAGAAAACATCTCATCAACCATCTTGGTTAACAGAAAAAACAACTATATTTTGGAAACCTTACATTTGTATTGTCAGCAAAATTGTTACATACAGTTAATTATTTTTGGAAAGACAATTCAATTGAGGGGAGATACTATATTATTTTGCGTTTTGCACTTTTCTTAATTCTTTCCTTGTTCTTAATTCTTATTGTTCAATTATTCTTTCTTGTTGTTACATTTTCCTATTTTTTTTCATTCATTATTCATTTAATTAATTTGTTCACTTAATTTCCTCTCCATTTATTTTGCAAGTGCATTAATAACTTGACATAATGTAAAGTTTTTTGTTATGTGAACAAGTAAAACAAATTTTTTGTATTGTTTGTGATTACCAAATAAAACGTTAAAAAAAAGAAATACTTTTTCTTCTGTCATACTTAAAAAGATTTTTATAAGTAATATCCAATGAAGTGAAAATTGGTTTTAAGTAGCAGCACATTATTAATGGTAACTTATTCCAAGATGCAGGATATCCAATTGCTCCTACTTTGCTATGCAAAACCCATTTGGCCTCACTATTTATAATCAGTAGGAGAATACATTAAAAACTTTTGGTCACAGGAAGCGAAAAAAGCTATAGTTCATCACATCATCCTGCAGATGAACTCATGCGGCTAATTTTCAAAATGTCGTCATTGAACTTTCGAATAAAGAAAAATCTTTTGTATCTCGGATTTCGGATTTTATGTAAAAAAAAAAAAAGTTTTAAATTTTTGTTTCAACTTTGACTTTTACCGTCTTTTCCATCAAAAACTAAAAATCACAGAAACAAAAGATGTACGTAATTGAACTGATGTTGAAGAAAGATTTGCAAGAAATTAAAACTTGAAACACAAACAAACAAACAAAAAACCTCAGCAGAAACTAAACATTTTATTTTTCAATAAGCTTTCAGAAAAAAAAATTCAAGAAAAAATTCAAAACAAGTTTCTTAAATTGGTTGAGGTGCCGTTGGAAAGATCTCGTTTCAATGTTTCCAACGAAACATTGACCATCCAAGATAGGATGCTTCTTGCCGAGGCTTGGCGGTAGCACGTGTGCACCGTCCCCCCCCCCCAACTGGTCTCCCCCTAACTTGTTTCTTAAATAACTTGGTCAGAATGGCATCGATCTTCCTAGTTTTGGTTTATTATCTTTAGAATCACTCTTCTTTGCTAAGTAATCAATGCTTGTACTCAGTCCATCTTGTTCAGTCTTCTCCAGTTCCACATCTCGAAACGGTCACAGCTTATTTTACCACCAGATGTGCATGGAATGCAGTTCTATTTTGATTCTGAACTAAATTAATTCCTACAATAAAGGACACGAAATCTCACAGAGCTTATTATGTGAGTTGTAAAACTGAAGTTTTCAGATATTCTCCCATTTTTTAAAAATAAAATTTGATTTCTTTTCTTTCCCCCTCTCTCAGACAAAAATCAACACAAATTATTCTTTCACAACGAGAAATTCATTTCCATTACTTACTACATGAATGTCGTTTTGAGTGAACCATAGTTGCCAAGTAATTACACTAATTTTTGTTAAATTTCCCTTCCGGTAGATATAAAATTTCTATTACTCTTAATGTTCATTTCTCAAGCTCAACCAAATGCGTAAGAGTTCCGAAAAATACGGGACCCTGGCAACAGTGCTCACCACTCTACTTTTTCTCAAAACTCTGTTCCTCGTGTTTGAATTGAATTTATTTTAAAGCCTTTAGGCAACTATGGCTCAGGCCGTATGGATGATGATGGGATGAATTGGTGGAATGCAGAAAGTGAGAGGAAACGGGAGCACCCAGAGAAAAGCTACGCGGTGTTTGTCCACCACAAAGCACAAATGGTGGACCGATCTAGGAGGGATCGATCCGACGACCCCAAGCACCAGAGATTAGGGCTCTGCCACCTGAGCCACCGTGACCCCTCTGTTCGGTTAACACCACGGACTTCGTAACCGTATTTCCAGCCACCTGATTAAAGTTAACCTGGAATTTTCTGTTCTACCAGACGAATGACGGAATAGCATCTCAGGTAAAGCCCTTGCCACTCTCTTCCTCTTCTCTGGAAGTGCTCGCAGACAAACTTTATCCCTCAGATGTGTGATGGGGCTAGGCTTCAATTGTAGATTATATACACACATTAGAAAAGTAATTGTAATTAAAAGCATGGATATACAGAAAATGAGAGAAGTCGAAATCGAAACTTGCACAAGCACATCATGCAATCTGATGTACATAATTGAACAGCCTATTGGAAATATTCTTCTCAAACATGACTTTAAGTGTATTAGAATGCTAAAATATTTGTCGTTTCCATGGTAACGGTAGTCATTTAGTAAACATATATATTCTAGTATGTTGAAGTGATGACTGATTCAATTGCAGCCAAACACGACCTAATGACTTTAGCCACAGGGCAATGTCAAAACATTTACTGTTTTTATAGCAAGCAGACTCAATGGAGGACTTGAAATGGAAAACCATGTAAGTGCCACAAATCCAAAAAATCTCGTTTTCGATGCTAAAATGTTTGAACTGTCAAACCTAACAACAAGTAAAAATCTAGAAGTTTCCAGACCATTGCAAATAGTTGAAAATCGGAAAGGAAGATGTAGTTACGTGTGTTCAAGGCGGAGAGACCTTCCGTTTTCATCTTCCCTGTAAAATTTCTTTTGTGGCACTTACATGGTTTTCCATTTCAAGTCCTCAATTATTAAACAGTTCATCGAACATACATCTGATTTCAGGAAAACTTCGCATAATGACGTAAGAAAACATCCTTAAGGCTTTAACTGTATTAGAACGTTTAAGCACTTATAAGCTCCTTATAAGCATTTCTTCAAAACGTAATATTCCTTCGAAGTTTCTGGATCGATTATGGAAAGTTTTCACACATTGGTAGCGCTGGCATCGGAGAAAGATTAAGAGGTTTCTGATTGGTTATGGTCTCCATGATAATAGTATTTGAACAAAAACACATTTTCAAACCTTACGTAGAAACCACTCGACCTATTCTTACCAAACTTCGTATTTCAGTCGATCCAATCCATCTTTCTCAGATGCACGTAATTAATTCCTAGTGGGTAAAACTTGCCTTAGGCTAAGTTTTACCCATTAGGAATTATGTACGCAGGATTGGATTAAGAGAAATATAATGTATTTTAAGCACGTGTCCAAGTTATTACTAAGATGATTAATATTTTTTGAGAAAAAAAAAGAAGAAAAAATTAACTTTGAACTGGATAAAACTTTATTTTTCACTTTTCTTTTTTACAAACCATTTTGGCAGAAAAGAGAATTCAGTCTGTTCCTCCAGTTTACTCACCGTCACAGCTTCCTTTGGCCTCCACTCAAACTTCCACACAACATCTGGATCATCTGAAGTCACTGTCTCTTTTACATATTTCAGAAATGCACCACGGAAATTAACACACACAACATTGGCTTCCCAAAGACCCTAAAACAGAAAGAAAAAAGAATGATGCAGAGTTTATAGATGCATTTTGTCTTAAATGTTATTCGTAAGCAATTTATAAAAGCATTATTATAAAATATTTAAATTGTGATGTCGCACGTTCTCCTTCTATGCAGAACTACTCAGAATAACCTGTTCTCCGAAGTTCCTGGTCATATATAACAGTAATTACTCGCTTTCATGAGTATACACGACAATTCAGTATTCTCAGACACACAGAATACGCTTCATAAACGTTAAAATATTGAACTAGAAATCAGAGTAAATCTCGATATCACTAGAATATCGATATTTTGAACCTAATCTTTGAATCATCAAATCATTAGATTTTGTTACTTCCTTAATCGTTTCTAACATCTAACATAAATCATTATTAGACGGAAACTTAGAAAATACAGTAGAAGTCCGATAGTCCGGCATGTTTGGGACCGGCCCGGTGTCGGATTACCGAAAATGTCGGACTATCGGGCGGTACCTCTTGCTATTGGTATAGGCTAAGCGTACAGCGAAAACAATGAACTGAACCTGTATGTGGTGACAGCCGAGATAAGTCCGAACGGTTCCGATTGATTCCGAAAAATGCTGATTGCGTCTAACAGTAGCAGACGCGTAGTGGACACTTCCGAATGGTTCCAAACCGCGCCAAGCGCTTTCAACTGTCGTTCACAAGCGTTTACAGAAAAAAAAACTGGGATGGTGCCGGAAAATCGACCGTTCCGGACTGTTGGATGCCGGTCTATCGGACTTGTCCTGTAATTATGAAAATTAGAAGTTTAACTCTACGGACTGTACGACTCACCCGATGTTGTAACAATAATGAAATCGCGACGACTAAAGTGGGCAGGCCATGTAGCTCGGATGAAGAAAAAACGAAGATTATATATTCTATCCTGGTTGGAAAGCCGGATGGAAAGAGACCGTTGGGAAAACCGAGACGTCGTTGCGAGGACAATATTAGAAGAGATCTTCGAGAAGTGGATGTTTGAGATGAAAACTGGCACGATGTTGCACAGGATAGAATCCAATGGCAAACATTTGTTACTGCGGCGATGAACTTGCGAGTTCCGTAAACCATACAGTTAGTTAGTTAGAAGTTTTAGTAATAAATTATTGTAGATTTACCGCCGGCAGAAGATATCGCCATTTTTTCAACCAATGAGTTGGAGATAAGGTTTCTTACAAAAAAGAGCGTGAAGGGATGAGAAAAGCCAGATTGATGAACAAGTTTTATTTCGATGAGTTAAATTAACATCGACAATTTCTAAAATAGTCAAAGATTATATCCTAGATGTAGTTAAAATTGTCCAAATTAGCTACACAAGAATGAGTCAGTAAGAATCTTCTTTAAACCCATAAATCGCAAGTAAGTAACTTTTGGAAACGAAGACTTCCTTTCCCAATCATTTTCTCTTTTAGAAAAACCACTCCCTCTTTGTCATTTTATTATATCGTCTCGGACAACCCTGCACTCAAGAAAGTGTCAACAGCGATAACTATTTGATTATTTACATTACATTAATTTTTACATTACATTAAAATTTACATTAATTTTTAAAGTGCAGACGTGTTTTAGCATCTCTCCAGAAGTCAGTGAACCGTGACGTGATGGGTGTCGATGTTGTTACTTGGAGATTTCGTATAGGGAGGTTTGTGGCTAAAGTGAAAGTGAAGTGTTGCAAACCTTGTGGAAATTTTGAATTCTTCCCTTCAATGCTCAAAATGTTTTCGTTTGGTGTGATTATTGCAGCACTGTTAGTGATCTCTGGAGTGGAAGTTAATCCAGGCCCTACGTCATTGGATGACTTGTACAAAAAATTGGAAGAAATGGATAAGAAAATAACAAACATTTCTAGTGTAACAAATAATTTGAGTGTTCAGCTTGAAGTGGTAGTGAACGAACTTAGTGTGGTGAAGAAGGAAAATGAGGAACTGAAGAAACAATTAGCTATTAATTGTGAGCTTTTAGATAAATTGGAAAACCAATCACGGCGTAACAACCTAATTTTTAGTAATATTGGAAATCGTAATGCAGTTGAATTTTGGGAAGAATCTGAACAACGAGTAATAGAGTTTGTCACAAAACAACTAAATGTAGATTTAAACTCTGAACATATTCAAAGAGCGCATCGACTCGGACGTGGACCAAATGCACCGATAATTGTGAAATTTTCTGCCTTCAAGAAGAAAAATGAAATTCTTAAAAATGCTTTTCGTGCGAAAGGAACTAGAGTTGTTATTTCAGAAGATTTCTCAGCGAATGTGCGTGAAACAAGGAAACATCTATTGAACTACATGAAGGATGCTCGTGGAAGAGGTGATCGTGCGAGGCTTCAGTACAATAAACTATACATTAATAATAGACCTTTCACCCTTGAAGAGCTACAAAAAAGTGAAAAAACATTAGTGCAAAGTGAACAAATCGTTCAAAACAAAACTGCAGAGGTTGTAACACTGCATGCTCAAAAGGAAGTTCTCTCAACCACCTGTGAGGATACCCCCACCTCTAGCGATAAGAGACAAATGACGAGAACCACTCGCTCAACCATGGTACAGCCCCCAAGGAACAAAGTTTGACAAAGAAAGGAATGTGAAGGGGGAAAGGGTAAGTTTTCCTCAACTGAAGTCAGTGAAGTGTACAATCATTTTCCAAATGTAACTAGTGGTTTTAGTGAAACAAGAAAATCGCTGCGGGTTTATAATCAGAATGCTAGATCCTTGCGCGGTAAAACAAATGACTTTTTCTGTAATGTAATATCAAATAATTACGATATAATTACAATTACTGAAACATGGACAAATGAATCTCATTATGACAGTGAATTATTTGATAATAGGTATACTGTTTTAAGACAGGATCGCAATATTAATAAAACTGGAAAGTCAAAGGGGGGGAGGGGTACTTATCTCGGCTCTTGAAAAATACAATTTGTGTTTATTGAATAGCTGTGATGATCAATATGAGTGTCTGATTGCTAGAATAACTGTAAAGGGGAGACCAATGTTTATTTGTTTTGTATATTTTGAACCGGTTTCAGGTATAGATTTGTATGATAACCTATTTGCATGCATTGAATCCACTTGTCCGCAAGGCAGTCCTATTCTCCTCATTGGTGATTTCAACTTACCGGAGATAACCGGTACCGAATTCGATTTTGAGCAAAGCGCATCTTTAAAGTGTAGAAATTTATATAATTTTATAAATTTTTATGATTTGAGATCATTCAACAATGTTGCCAATAATAATAATCGCACACTAGATCTAGTTCTGTCAAATCTTGAAGTTAATAGAGAATTGTTACCGTTGGTACCGGGAGATATCCATCACCCAGCTATAATAATAGAAATAGTTAACAGAAAGGTCAAGAAAGAAAAGCAGAAAAGTAACACTTATTATTATAATTTTAGGAAGGCAAATTTTCTGATGTTGTATCAGGAACTACAAGCTATTGATTGGGAATTCTTACAAGCGTATCGGAATGTTAATAACTTAGTGAGTAAATTCTATGATATTGTCTATGAAATATTTGATAGGTGTGTTCCTCGTAAAATAAGTACTGTTTCAAAGTATCCGTGTTGGTTCACCAAAGATATTATTAGAAAACTTAAGGTCAAGGCATATTATCATAAACAATCCAGGGTCAAAATCATGAACTCAGCACCTTTCTATCAAGAATTTGCTCGATTACGTAGGGAAATTAAGAAAGACATTAGAATTGCTTATAAGAGTTTTATAATTAATTCTGAAAATAATATTAGTACCAACTCGAGCGAACTGTGGAATTTTATCAAAAATAAAAAAAGGTACCTACCGCCAAATGTATTAAAATTTGAAGGTCAGGAGCTATCTAGGAATGATGAGATAGGAAATGCATTCGCTCAGTATTTTCAATCGGTATTTCTATCCTCCTCTCACACATATAATAATCTTAATGGTGATGCTGTTAGTAATAGAAATGATGAAATAGGGACACTGTGCATTGACCAAATTCAACTAAAGGAAGTTGAAAATGCTATAAAAAATTTAAAATCGAAAACGTCAGTTGGTTCTGATGGTATACCCTCATATGTAGTTAAGGGATGTGTTGATATATTTAAATATCCCCTATTGATAGCATTTAACTTATCCCTAAAAACATGTACTTTCCCCGACAAATGGAAATCTGCCCTGGTTTGTCCTATCCCAAAATCTAATAAAACTAGAGACATTAATGACTTTAGGCCAATTGCAATATTACCAGCTTTTGCAAAAGTATTTGAACAGATCTTATACAAGAGAATTGGTAATCATATTCAACCAGTTATTTCAGCTAAGCAGCATGGCTTTGTTTCTCAGAAATCCACGGTAACAAACTTAGCACTTGTTACGGACTACATAGCAAATTCGATGGACGAAGGCAAGCAAGTTGATGTGTGATTTATATTGACTTTGAGAAAGCATTTGACAGGGTT
>JAGDQP010053384.1:1562-11838 GCA_022664845.1 Lepisma saccharinum | reverse complement strand
AGGAGCTTCTCATGCATGATTTTTAAGTTCATTCAAATAATTAAAATGGTAATTTCCTGTAGATTATAAACTGACAAGCGTATTAAAAAAAAAAGTTGGTTAATGGTGGGAGTTTGTTTATTTTAATATGATGCTCATAAAAGAACCAATAAGCCTACCTCGATGGCGTGTGGCCTAGGACACTCCACGGGTTCGACTATTGCCTAGCCCATGAATGTTCGTTGATTTTAAAAGCATTGCAATGTATAATAGCTTACGAAAGTCCTAACAAGGATCCATAATAAGAGCATTCACCTCCATGGGAGTGTGTGTGCTATTTGATGTACTTTTAGGTTTTACGTATTTTTAGTTAATAAAAATATTTGCATTAATTAAAGTTACATTTATCTTGAAATATTCTATATGAAAAAAAGGCACATTTGTCATTAAAATAGATCAGTTGATTTGCAAAATTAAAAGTGTCGTCCAGCTCTAGGCTATAAGGAACACACGTGAAATTCAGCCAATTGTGGTATCTTTTTTTTTTTTTTCAAGTTTCTTTTTCAGTTCTTTCTTCAGGTTTTTTTATTCAGAATGTAATTTTTTTTCACAAATCCAGTATTTAATGCTTTACGCTGCAGAAAATCAATGTAATCAGTAGGATTGGAGTTAAGCTTTCACACATTCATCCCTTATTTACTATTGCTTTGTTTACCTGCAGCCTTTGGAGGCAAATGATGGGATTCACTGCCAAATTGTTATATCTTCACCCTGATAAACATAAGGAATTAACTAAGGACATACGGACTGAAGATATTTCGTATAGTTTGTAATAAAATACTAATAAACCTAGAGGGAACTGAAGAAATACTTTGAGTTATAGAAAGAATTTAAGAATTTAGGTATATACAATACGTTAATTTCTAATTACGGTATTATTCAAGGAAGATAGCTTGAATAATTTTTGATCATAATTACCTTTAGTTCAAAATCCCGCGAAATAACCCTCTACTATTCGAGGTCAGAGATATGTTTGCATTCACTAGGACAGTGTATTTCACTTAAACAAAAAAAAAATGGCATTGCTCCCTCATGCTCCGGTTTCTAAGCCTCGGTCCCATACTGTGAAAATATATACAGATTGAGTCAGTGTAACAAAAAATATTTTATTCCATATGTATAATTGAAAAGAGCTCTATAAATGCATAATGAATATTCTTATAAACAAACAACTACATACAGGTTTCTTGTAATGAGTCTGTTGCAATAGGGCTCTGAGAAGTATGATTTCAAAACATAGCTACGTCCCGCGGTTCCCCCCGGGATTTTTAAAAGTATAGTAATATCTATCGTCACTTAACATTATGTGGGCCATTTGAAAAATTGAATTTTAAAATAAGGTGGCAATGGTACAGGGTGCTTTGGTACAGGGAATAAGCACAGTGTGTTTCGATTGTGTCGACTACGTATACTCGAAGGTTGGTGCGGATACGTCGAACTGTATGGAAGTAGTAAATATTTATTTTTAAAAATTCATTGGCAACACTGTCAACTGAGGGACCTGAAGTATCCCTATGACACGTCCCAATACGTAAACACAAAGTTTGGTGCTAATACGTTCAACGATAAGGAAGCAATTAAAATTTTATTTTCTGGGATTGGTTGGCAACATTAAGAACTGCATCGTCGGAAGTACTCACATGAACTGTCCCAGTACCTAATGCATATATCAAATTTTGTGTAAAACAATGCGGATACATCTAATGGTAACAAATATGAAATCTAGGATTTTTAATTGTTTGGCAACCTTGACAAACTACGGTGCCTGGAGTACCTGTATGACCTGTCCCAGTACCTAATGAACATGTATGTCAAACATAGTGTAAATCAATGCTCACGTGTAGGTTTGTATTAACAAAGGCATTTCTGTAAGTTGAATTTTAAAATAGACTGGCAACACTGACAACTCGTGTGCTTGAAGTCGGGGACACCCTAAACTTTCTTCTATTGTGATGAGTAATGTTTAAGCTAGGTTTAGTGCTCATACAGTATGGAAGAATTTTTTATAATCATTTTTAAAAAGTTTGCTACACTGAGAACTTCGCAACCCGGCTTATCTCACATATACCAAAAAAATATTTGTAATCTAGGGTTTAATTTATGTTGTATTTCTTCTTAATTACTTATATAAAAGGAATTCTTTCTTAGAGACGTTACAAACAGTATATTACAAATAATTATTTCCTTAAAAGAAAAAAAAAGAAATTTAGAAGAAAAAAGTTTTTTTTTTTCTATTTACAACAGTACTACCTAAAAGTTAAAACTCGCAATAATTAATAATAATAAAGGTACACAGGAAAATGGTTGTTACTGTAATTGAGACACGATCCTGGATGCTCCACCGAGGTTCGATTGCGTTTTCTAACAGTTCTACTTCTCACTATTGGTATCAAGATCAAGGAACTCCAACAGGGTTCCTACTGACATGGAAAACCTGAAAAAGATCAGGGAATTCAGTTTGCAGTAGAAAGTCAGGGAATTCAATATATATTCCTGTGTTCTTAAAGGGTTCTCCACATGGTTTAGTGGAATCGATATTGGTAAAGGGAAAACCGTTATAAATTTCAGTGCAACCTGTTTTTAACTCTTATACCTTCCCGACCTTCCCTAAATGTTAAGGAAGCGTTAAATCAATTTAACGCTTCCTCACAGCACCGGTGTTCCCCCAACCTCCCTCAAGGTTAATAGCTCCTCAAACTCGCCCTTAATTTAAAGACGCAATTTTCTTCCCTTAAGTGTTTAACGCGGCCTTAAATTACGTAGGAATATGGCGGACAACTGTGCTGATTATAGTGCATGGTTTATATTTTTCTAAATACGTATCCTTGTACTTTCGGAAATAACGTTGCTTTCTTACCTAGCAATGTAAATATGATGGTCGATAATGTTTATACAGGAAATACTTAAGAAGATTCATTCTTTGGACAATTTTACAGGCAACACATTTGTGTGTAATGTATAATGTGTAAATAACACAGTATATTATAGTTTCCTAATGTGTCCTCAACAAAAGAAAGGAAAAGGCAATCTGCACTCTGATATAAAACGCTGATGTCATCGCTTTACTATTCCTACGAGTACGTATCCTTAGCCCTTTCCATAATTCCTTTTAAATATTCTTGGTAGAATACTTTCCAGCAATGCACGTGTATATATACAATTTACAAAACTGTTTGAGAAAGGGGTGGGCAATGCATTTGTTTCTTTTGGACTCTCGGCTTGTAGTGACTATTAGTGACTATGACTATATAACCGTGACTTTCCACATGAACATGACCTACACCTTAGTTAAAGTTACTCGTAACATTCGGAGTATAGTCTTCGCGTATAGTTGAGGAGAAAGCACTTCATAAGTAGAATTTTTCGTAGAAGGCGTTCTTGTACACTATTTATAAGGTGATTCCATTGTGGATGTAATCAGCTACACATTTTCACTTTGTATTGCACGAAAGAACTGCAAACATAATGCGCTCATGTGTACATAGAGCATTGAGATGCTTTACTATTCTGTTGAATGCACCTCCTTCACTACAAACAAAACGTAATTCATGTCCATTTTCAAGTAGAACAGAAGCCAAATCTGGCAAAACGAGTCTGTATTTATCTGAATAAAGAGAACATTGCAATTAACTGTAATTCTTTATGTAAGTTACTTCTGTCATATGGCATTGAACTACTCATTTCTAATGTAGTTACTTGCATTATTTCGGTTCCGTACAATGCAGAAGAATGTGATGTAAAATCAAAGAGTGATGTGGATGCACCAACATACATGCACCCGTGAAAAAGTGTCCTTGCATTCATGCCCTCCCCATTTGATTTTGTATCAGTCTCTGCATTATATACATCCAAAATAATTACACTGGAAGTACATTCACCCGCCATATAACCGAAGTAGCTAATACAAAGAATTACGTAATTAACTACGTAAGTAGGTAAGCTACGAAGGGAAAGAATAGGTGAACTTCCGCAGAGCCGATAAAGCCACTGTAGTTGTACTTGTAAAAAGTAAAAAAAAATAGGGTTGTGTAAAATAACCTAACTCACTGTAAACAAGAAAAAAAACGAAGGTAATTGGATCGGCTCTGCGGAATAAAAACCGAAAGAATTAGAACAATCAGTATCAACATACTCGAGGAATGTGTTTATAGCTTCATCTGCTTCTATTTGCACGCTGTCGAAACTATATAAGGTGATCGGTCCAATGGTTGATCAAATAAGGAAAATTTCAAGTGTAAACAAGAACTGACGTTTATATAATAGTGCAGAGAAAGTCAAAGAAGTATTGTTTATATTGTCTCAGGCTTTGTTTCGTAGACCAAATAACTCACTTTTGTTTCATTTGACAACACAAAAATTTATTGCTGAAAGTGATGTTGCACCAGTAGGTGACCAGTTGTAAATAGACAAATGTGAACTACGATTGTTCCAGTGTAAACCATTCATTCTGTTTACTATAGGTTGTTCCTTGAACAACGAAGGGATAAAATAATTAATTACTTCACTGTACCGTGGCTTCTAGTTCATATTCACGTATATCATGTATTAGTTGTAGCAGTTTTTTTTATTGTGCGCTCAGCTCTCTTCCAGATTCACTTTACACATTTAAGTGATTTTGGTGGATGAGAATGCGTTTTCTGATTGCACAGCGTTTGGGGACTACACTATTAAACCTTACGGAACTATAAAACGTATTATTTTACTATTATATCGAATATAAATATTATTACAGTTTGTTTCCCTTATTGGTCAACCACTGGTGACTGGTCCATTAAGGTACGGACACCCTACACTGACACTTACTTTCCGGCAATCAGGCGAGATAGATAAGTAACAGTTATGCGTTCTAAGGTACTATATTTGATTTGAATTCTAAGCATTTATTTTAATATATCACATTAATTTGTAGGCGCTCTTAATACAGCACAACAAATACTATACACGCGGAAAATTAGGGCGAATTTGTTTTTCTTTCTACTCAACATACTGTGATTTCCATTTATTTGTGGCCAATCTCGAGGATCAACCAATTGCCATTCTTGAACATAGAACAGCATGTATGAGAAATTACACATTCAGGAATACCATTGCTTTAATGTATCTTTTGTTAAGGGAACCATAAATCGTAGCGTTAAATTTTGATGTAATGGAAAAGACTTAAGGGACGCTTAGATATTTATGTAAGCGTCAACTAACGCGCCCTTAACGGAAATTTAAGGAAGGTCAGTGAAACAGGCCATTATCCTTGCAACCTACCTTAGCGGCTAAAGCACCCACATACTTACGACTTAACAACCTTAACAGTGCAAACACGTGATAAGATGATTTTGTCTCCAAATCTCTCCAGTAATCAGAAAACAAAACTTTTAAGTCTGCTTCGTGTTGTTCATTCTCTTTTATCACATTTAACATAGTTTTGTACCTGTCCTTAGTTTTGCGTGTCTTCTTTGTTTGATTCTCTGCACTGTAAACCTTCCTGTTGTGCCCTAACCTCTTCTAACTCTTTGACTCTCTTCTTGGCGGACATTACGTAAACCAAACGTTGCGGTGTGTTTTCTCTAATCGCATAAGGATTCATGCTACTCTTAATGTTAATATTTTCCTAAAAACCCTTACTGTCCGGTGGTGGTTGTGTTTCGGTAACGTTAATACATTTAATAGGAAGAGTGTTCAAACTAAAGGCAGACAACACAAACTGTATCTGCTTGTCTTCTTGTTGTGGGTTTTCTGCTAGTTTAATTTGAAACCCTGTAAGTTTGGAAGTGTGCCTGTTTCCCCAGTACGCGTAACGAAGTAATTTCTGTGTCCGATTTACAAATAAGCAACTGTACTGCAGGGTATCGGTTAGCTTCTTCCACATAACAGAAATCGGAACTCTGTAAATTTGAGCATCGGTAAAGTAAGAAACATGGTCTTCCAAAAGCTCTAAACAACCTTTTATAGGGTCCCACTCAGAAGAACCTTGATCAAAGATACAATGGTTATAAATGGTTGCTTCGAGCCTGGTAGTACCTTTTCTCTTTGCTTGGTTGGATGCAAACGTTTCTTTTAGTCTTTAGTATGGACAGTTGATAGTCTACGATGTGGTTGGAAAGTGTGTTTGTAACACCAGGACTGGTTATTGGACAAACGAACTAGTTGTTGTAAATCTATACCGAAGAGTTCCTAGAAATCCACCTAAGACAGTCTATGCCTGCAGTGTTATGTTACCTTTGTATATTTTATAGATATTATTATTAGCAAAGATTATATACCCTTAACAGATTATTAGTAGTATCATTATCGATGTGTGTCCATACGTATTATGTCAAAAATTGTAAACATACTTACTTTTTCTATAAAATGTTAACGTGTGTATGTGTATGCATTGTGACTGTTTATACGTGTTTTTTTCTTTGTGTAGTTATGTGTACTCATTTAGTGTTTATTCTTTTTCTTAATTATTATCCAATTATACCAGTATTAATGTTGGTAGCTTATTTAGAGTTTGTATGTACATGGTTGAGTGGAAGAGAAGGCATTTGTGGCCTTAACTCCGCCATGGAAAATAAGTGAATAAATAAATATCCAAGTCCAAGAGGTAATAATGTTCTATTTCTAATCGCAGTATGGTTGGTAAATGCCTAAATAGTTTATTTGGGGACATCGGCTAGTTCTACCTTATAGGGAATCACGATAGTTCTTTGTACTTCTTTCTTATCTCCTGTAAATGTAAAGAAACAACTTGTTGTGCGCCTTTAGCTGTTCTAGTGTCAGTCTAAAAAGAACGGATGTTTAGCCTTTACACCTTGTAATCAAAGAGAACTCTGAGAAACGTGAACGAATAAAAGTGTTAAAGAAGCTGCAGGATTCCTTTTTGATCAAGAACTTGTTGTTTACCTTTTTACCCTCGCAGCACTGTTCCCAACTAGAAACCTTAATAAGCATAATGTTGTCGCAAAACGGTGGTGTAGAAGGTTGGAAGGTCTTAAGTCTTGGTTCGCCTTGTGCATAAACAATGTCTCCAATGTTAGTGTGTTGTTGTGCAGGTTCTTCAGTAACAGTCAATTTTCAAACCGTTCTGCTGTTGTCTTGTCCTCTCCTAGTAACTCTCTTAAGGGGAAGGTTGTAGTGGTATTCGAACTTTTCGTTGTATCCATTTATAGTAACAAAAAAAATCTTACTGTAATTTGTCGCCAAAATTATAGTCCTAGCGAAGAATAACAAGTAACAACCACGGACAAAAGTTATAACCTAAATTAGGGTTTGCTTTAAAAGCTCAAAATCTAACTCTAAAAGAGCTCGTGACTTGAGGTTACACTCGTCGAGTCTTCATGTCTTTTATATCAATAGAAGGATGAGATTGTTAATCGGCTGCCATGTGCTAAAGTGTATGTTCCCGTTAGATGTTCTGGTAAAGAATAAGCTGTGGATGCGAAGACGTGTGTGAAGAGAGCTGTGTGTAAAGACCAACTGTAAGTGAAAGTAAGGAAAGACTTGTTTGCATTATGTTTTGGTTTTCTTATGTAACAAATGTGTGTCAAACTCTATAGTTGATAAGGTATTTGTAACTCTAATACTTGCTTTAGCGCTTGTGTTTTCTATTGTCGTTTACCTAACTTCATCTCAATCGTTGGACCTTAAAGAAGGATGTTAAGTTGCTTTTTGTTGGACATTATATTTATATTCTAAATAAATCCGTATGCTAGAAGCTTAGTTGCTCCTGTTACATATAGTAACAACTTGTAGAAGACCTTTGTAGTAGTTGTGGGGTCGAAGAGAGAGTATATGTTGTAAGAAGTTCTGTGTGTGTTTAATGCACAAAACTTCGATCGCCAATTTTTTTTTCTTTACGTATTTAGTAAGTAACATTTCAATTAATCTTTACAGTTACGATAAAAAAAATGTAATGTGTGTCCACTTCAAATTATGAAAAATAAGTAAGAAAAGCATGTTAAATAATTATATGTAAAAGATGAGAAAAACATTCATTTTTGTTGGATAAAGGATTTATCTAGAAAAATAAGTCAAGTAAGAAAACATACTGAGAAACTATATTTCTGTTATAGGTGTTGAACAAGACATTTTAGAAATGAAGAGCAGTTACAAGAACATGAACTATATTGTAAGGAGCATGAGGCTGTTGGAATAGAACTTCCGAAACCACATGAAAATCGAATAGTTTCTAAACTATAATACATCATTACGAGTCCCATTTGCAATATATGCTTATTTTGAGTGTTTATTATATAAAATGGAATAGAACACAATTGCTCTAAAACGATAAAGTATGAAAAACATCTGCCAGTGAGTTTCTGTTACTATATTAAATATTCAAATGGTGATTATAAAAGTCATGTTAGTTATATTGGTTTAGATGCTTCGAAAGTATTTATGGAAATGTTCCAAAAAGAAGCAATAGGAGTAAAGAAGATATCTGATGATCAGGTGAAAATGGATGACTTACCTGAGGATGAGATCTATAACAATTCTGATACTTGTCACATATGTGAGAAAAACTTGAAAGATTTACCACCAGCATTGAGACACAAATAAACACAAAGAAGAAAAAACAATGCTCCAAAGATCAAGATGATATGATTGAAAAGTTAGAAGAATGGAAAGACGAATTAAGAAAATGTTTGCGTAAGGTGAATAAGAATAAATAAAAAATAAGAGATCATGACCATTTAACTGGAAAGTTTAAAGGTGCTGCTCATAGTCATTGTAATTTAAACTATAGAAATCCTAATTTTGTTCCAGTATTTCTTCACAACTTAAGTGGTTATGATCCTCATTTGTTTATTAAAAAACTTGCTTATGATACGAATGAGATAAAACTAATTCCAAAGAAGAAACTAATAAACAAATGAAGAAAAATATACAACATTCTCAAAATATATAAAGATTGGCAAAAAGAATGGAATTCATTGAAGGTTTCTAGACTCATTTAGGTTTGTCAGAGTTTAGCGAAATTAGCAAGTAACTTTACAAAAGAACAATCTGAAAGAACAAAGAAACATCGAAGAATTTTTCAAATAATTTATTATATTTACTAGTTAAGAAAGGTATTTATCCATATGATTATATTGACTCGATTAAAAAAATAAAAGAAACTAAATTACCTCCAAAAGAAAAGCTCTTTAATAAAATTACCAAAACACACACAACTGATAAGGAGTATGAACATGCAAAAAATGTTTGGAAATAATTCAATATTAAAAGCCTTGCAGAATATACTAAACTTTACAACAAAACAGATCTGTTAATTCTAGCAGATGTATTTGAAAACTTTAGAAATGGATTAGATCTTGCTTGGTATTATACAGCACTTGGCTTATCATGGGATTCGACATTAAAAATGACTAAAATTAAACTAGAAGTGTTAACTGATTATGACAAAATACTAATGATAGAAAAGGGTATACGAGGTGGAATTTCAGTGTAGTAAAAGATATGTAAAAGCAAATAAATACATTCAAAATCACACTAAAGGTGAGTGTTCAACCTATCTAGCATCTCTAGATGCAAATAACTTATATGGTTGGGCTATGAGCCAGTACATGCCTTATAAAGACTTTCAATGGATGAAACCTTACATAGATATAATGAATATTCCAGATGATTCAGAAACTGGTTACATATTAGAAGTTGATTTAGAATATCCAAAGTGTTTAGATAACAAGCACTCGGATTTACCATTAGCTCCAGAAAACATGTGTCCACCGAAATCAAAACAATCAAAATTATTAACATCACTTTATAACAAAGAAACATATGTTATTCACTATAGAAACTTGAAACAATGTATGTCGCTTGAAGGTTCATAGAGTATTAGAGTTTAAACAATCAAACTGGTTAAAGAAATATATTGATTTAAATACAGATATGAGAACAAAAGAACGAATTTGAGAAAACTTTTACAAATTAATGAATAAAAGTGTATTTCGGAAAACTATGGAGAACATTAGAAAGAGACCGTGTATTATCTTACAATGTGATCCAAAGAAAGTAGAGAAATTAATAGCGAAACCAAACTTCGATTAGAGAACAATATTTACTGACGATTTATGTGCAATACATATGAAGAAAGAACAGTTAACATTTACTAAGCCGATATATGTTGGTATGAGTGTACAAGAATTATCAAATCTGTTAAAGTATGATTTCCATTATGTTATGATGCCGAAATATGGACACAAAATAAAGTTACATGAATACTGATCGTTTATAGAAGTCATTTGTCTCAATTTCATAT
>JAGDQP010053382.1:0-13575 GCA_022664845.1 Lepisma saccharinum | reverse complement strand
GACATGGGTTTGGTTCCATCGGTCACCCATTCCCAAACGGCAAAAGGGGTTCGGACCTTTCTTTTAATTGCATTCAGATTCCGTCCTACATGCCCACTGTATTGAAACGGATCGTTTTATCTTTTCCAAACTCTGCTGAATTCCAGAGGTGGCGTGGGTCAAAGAATACTTAACCCACAACCCACCATGACCCACCACATGCCAGAGCTTACTTAAGCCATGGCCTACCGTAATTCAATCTTTAATCACCATCCACAACGTGACCCACGATTCATCACCCATTATCACCAATTCGACCCGCAACCCATTGGAAGCGTTGTTAGACCCATGACAAACGTGACTTCATATGTATCATTTTCCTATCATCCATAACGCTGTGAATCGAGTTTAGAAAGTCACTGAACAGAATCTACTTGACCCACGCATCCTGGCCCACTCCAGCTCTGCTGAATGCATTACAGTACACATTCGTTCGGTCAGAACCATAATGCAATTTTTGTCGTTCCCTACGCTCCATGTGAAATAGTCCTAAGTTTGAAATAAGAAAACAGAGGATCTAATTTTGACTTATTCCAGTGGTCTATTCTAGGTTACAACCTGGGCTACTGCTACATGGGTGACAATTTTATAAATACATCAACCCCATTAAGAATAACAATAATATCCTTAATAATACATTCGTAATATTAAGTAGTTGTAGTAATAGTATTAATTGAGCTAATATTAACTAATCCTTAGGCAAATGCTGGGATGGTACCTTGGAAAAAGGGCCAAGACCGCTCCGTTCCCGAATTCTTTCCCTCTCACCTTCCTTTCACATCATCCTCATTTTCCATCGTCCGGTGCAAAATCGCGGAACATTAAACATTAGTCAATCCAAAATCCAACCTAGGAATCTGAAGATCGTCTGGAACAAAGGCTACGATGTTAAGTCAAACAACACGACCAATGTAACAGGAAACACGCCAATCAGAGCAGACGCTCAAAGGAATTTTCTTTCTAATTTAGATCTCAAGGTCCGTGTATGAACCCCACATCGGTTAAGGTCCAATCAATTGACTACAACATGTGTTGTCTTTCTTTCCTTGTATTTGGAAATGCGTATTTCACTGGTGGAAACGTCTTCTTGATTGGTTCATTCCATTTTTACGTCCTGTGTCAGCACCGAGACTCTATAGGACGGGACCTACAGCTTGCAATGAGTTCCGAACCACTATGAAAGATGAATAGTGATACTGATATGAAAGGTGAAAAGTACAACACAAACATCCATGTCCGAGGCGGGATTTGAACCCGCGACCCCTAGGTTGGTGGTGGAGGCTCCCAGACCACACGGCTATCGCGGCCAACTAAACGTTTTGTTTCTTTCTTTCTTTAGCTTCAGTTTAATATTGTTTGTCAGCACACACACACACACACAAAAAAACTTTAGTTAAACTAAAATTACAAATTTTCTCTCTGCCATGATTTACAGATTATAATAAAATTTTCTACAACTGGCAATCCGTGTGTTTATCTTGAAGTTACCAATCCCACCATGGCACGTTGAGAGCTTGGGGGAGCTACGCCTTTGTTATTGCTTTGTAAATATACGAAAGATAAAGGTACATCCTCAACCAAGGATGTACACAGAAATATTTTTTGGAGTGAGTCCGGTCCTTTCTGAGATTCCAGTATGGAATTAAGGTATGAAATACATGTAAAAATACGCATATTTGCCAGTAAAATGATATTAATTTTGTAAAACATCAAAAGGATCCGGGGGGGGGGGGCTTCGAATCCCCAGGACCCACCTCCTATGTACGCCCTTGTTCTCAACCTAGAAATCATCTAGGCTCATCCATTATAATTGTTTCTAATGAAGAACTGTTTCCTCCAATTGACATTATTTTCAATAAATTTGTTGAAATGTGTATTTTTGTGATTATACCGGGACTTTTATTCCTTGATTTAAATACTGTACAAAACAGAGAAAAAAATGCTACTCAAGAGATACTAAAAAAAAAATCTTCGTTTCACGTTGGTCTGATAACTTTAAATGCTAGAATACTAAATTTCTTGACTGCTATCACAGAACAAAGGAAGAAAAGGATAATTTGAGACTGAATATTGATAAGCAACGTGACGTTTCGAGACAACTAGACACCAATCGTTATCTACACACAGACGTTGTCTTCAAAGTTTGCACCTTTCTTCCTGCACTTACTGCGCCGCTCATCCTGAGTCATTCAAGAACATTAAAATTGATTTTTTTTTTCATTGACACTTAATGTTATGTGTCAGCAGATGAGTAATATTCGATGGGAACTACAGTTTATAGGGGACTCCGAAGGACTGCCTTCAAAGGGTGCCCCCACCGGAAATCAAACCCGCGACCAAGAGCACCAAAAGCGAGCGTGCCGATCATTACGATACAAGGAGGCATAAAATGGCATTTCCAACCATATTTTGATTCGATCGATGTTCGATTTCCAACGATATTTACATATTCGATATATCGATTGTTCTTCGATATTCCAGTGATATCGAAATTCGGAAACCGCACAGCCCTACTGATAAGAACCCACCAGTCCGCAAACCTTTTTTCTATTCTCCTTTTCTTGATTTCTTTTTTAAAGCAAAAAAGTTATTCTACAGAACATACAAAGGTTTAACTTCGATGAGCTTTTAAAGTAAAACTTTTTATATAGGCTTATAGGAATGACGACGGGTTGTTTCCAAACTAATTACTCGGATACCCGGGTAATACACGGTTTCAACTGTACCAGGATAGTATCCAGTTCCAACTTTATCCGGCTTATACCCGGATCCACTGTACACGGTTCTACCAGGTTTCCTGGCAGTGTCGTAGGTTACATAGTGATTGCTAATCTGGGTTAATGCTAATCTTGAAATTGCATAAAACGCAATGAATACTACTAATAATAGTCTTGATAATCCGTAATCTCCAAATAATAATAATAATAACAATAATAATAATGGAATGGAAAGGAATGGAATGGATTTTATTTTCGTGTTATGAACACCATTTAGGCCAATACAACACATGTCTAGAATATGACACAGTTACATAAGTCTCTTCATTAACATTGTTAAAATCGTTACAGTAAAATATACAGCATACGTAGTCATAGAATATAGGAATAATTAAACATTACTTCCAATACACTTATAAAATCTGTTTTGAGTGATTAGGTACAATCAGTATTTCTTATCAGTATAAGATCCTAAGCTTCTGGTAATAAAGAACATAAAAGAAGTAAAAGGCCATAAGAAATAATAATAATAATAGTTGTAGTAGTTGTTGTTGTTATGGCGTATTATGTATTTTTAAGATTAACGTTAGGACAGAATCTCGGTCAGCATACGCCACTGTTTCCTGCTAGGAGCACATTGAACATAATTGCTTCGAATTCAACTTTAAACAGTAGGTCCCTTTATACAGTCTCGATGATGACACACGATTTTAAACTGTAACCAACAAACCAACCAAACAGACATAAAATGTTGCTAGTCCAGCAAGAACCATGAAAGAACTCAACGAAAATCAGCAGGTTCCAGCAAGATTATTCAACCTCTCAATATAACTACATGTAGTTCAATAATTAGCTCATAGATGCTGTCAGTGGCGGATCCAGGATATATTCTTAGAGGGGGGCTTGGAATATTTCCTCCGTCTCTTTCATTTCTGAGGCACGCAACACTCGAATACACAAGCATCGGGTCCACAAAGGTGGGGGTGGGGGCAAGGGGGGTTTGTTTCCTGTGTAACATGAAATGCAATTTCCCCTACATTTGAGGGATTTTGAGACAATTATATACAGTGACACTAAAGTTATTACCAGTGGCGGTTCTAGAGGGGGAAAAGTGGGGGGGGGCAGCTCTCAACGTCGCGTATTATATATATTAATTGTTTCTATTCTGATGCTGTCCATAATCTACATTCTCTTTCTATCTATCCTCTTTTGCCTTCCCATCATTCGATCCAATGCGTTTTTCAGTACAAGCTCTTCTCAGACAATGACCCAACAAATGTTTGTTTGTGTGGGTGGGTGTGATACAGATTAGTCATTTTCAGTCATTTTTTTAAAATTGCATATTAACTCTCCCTAGGTATATCTATGAAGGAAATATGTACGTTTAGAACCCTTTTCAGTGTAAGAAAACAATAATTAATTGAAGCAAAAAAGTGAACATTTTAATATTCAAATAAATATTAGGTATATGCAATGTGTGCAATACGTTTCAGTGGAAATTAATAAAATAAAGTTTACGTACTAGGTAGTGCTATGTAATAATTATTGCACAAAATAAATTCAAATTAACTTAACATTATATTTTTACAAAGTAAAACATTTTTCCCAATTTAAAATAGTAAATACTATGTCAGTTTTTACTTGAATTTTACCATAGAATGACAATAAATTATTTTTTTTTATTTTCATTGTTTATAAACAGGTTCTTTCCTGATCAGAAGCTTAGAAGAAGTCCTATTGAAAATGCTCATTTTGTGATTTCTAAAGTAGAGCCTAACAATGGAATATCATATTTTTTTTTCACAAATGAAATAAAAGGAAAACTAATAATAGTGTTATAAACCAAAGAAATTTGTATCTAAAAGTTTTGTTTTTTTAATACTGTATTACATAACCAAAAAACAATAAAATAACTACTTGAAACTTGTTCTAAGGAATTAAAGAAATCGTTTAAAAGTCGACAAAATGCAGTTTCTAACGTACACTGTGACTCAAGAATGTTTAAGAATGTTCAAAAATTGATAACATTGAACTTCTTGCAAAATAAATATATGAATTATACTAAATATTTCAAGACAATTGAGGATATTAGTTATTTTCACTGCAAAAAACTGGGGGGGGGGGATCCCCCGGCCCTGGCCTAGAACCGCCTCTGGTTATTACGACGAATGTCGTAAGAGTCGTAAAAGTGTAGAAAGTCGGTGCCGTTTCAGACCAAGGACGTAAAACTCTAATCAAAGAAAACCAACACACAAAATAACAGGAAATGCAGCTAGATTATTAAATAAAAAAAGTGGAAGAATGGAAAGTTTCTATGTGCTTAGTGTAGTGTAGACTTTGTGAACATAACCTGAAACTTGTGGGTGCAACTTTTGTTGCACATATTCGAAACTGAAATGTATGTTTCGACGTGTCTCGTAATATTTTCTTTGCTAGCATTCTCTTACGGAGGAATCTGATAGTTGGCGGGCGCTCTATTTACCGGTAACAAGAGAATGAAAGGTTTGGTGAAGTAGTTTGGGGGTCAGTGCTGGAAACGTTATCGGCCTCTAAGACTTTGATCGACTCCTGATAAAAGACGACTAGCGGCGTAACCCAGGAGCTCTTGTGTGGAATTCTTCTATTCGTATGTTTTCCATGAAAATGTTACTAAAATGCCTCGTTTACTTTACTGTAAGTCCAGGGGCATTATTTTTGCAACGCTATTTTTACCATTGATGGTTGGGCGCGGGAGGGCGAGGCCGTCATTTCGGTGAATGAAAGTGAAACCACTTTAAAAGTATACTCTTTATGGAGTTAGGTACGGTTATTTTGAGTGATATTTTGCTTAAAAATATATATCGAGGCGTGTACTTTTTAAAGTCACATATAAAATTCTTTTTTCTCTCTATTGATTATATTTCGAATTAAAAACATTATATCTGGACATTGTGAATGTATGTAAGTACCATGAAGAAAGACACGCGTAGAAATGTATTGAACTCTTGAAATGGTGACTGAACCTATAATTATGTAATTTACTTTAGTTGACATTGAATTCTGGTTTGAGTTTCTAGACTTGTATATCATTAAGTTCTCTCAAATGATTTATTTTACTTGTTAGGTGTTTTGGTTAAATCTGTGTTCGTCGAAGGGATTGTTAGCCAATATGGATATCCGACATTGATATCGATAATGGCAACATGTCTATGTAGACAGCAGTGATGGCATGGGTCACGGGTCACTTGGGTCACGATTTCTGTCCGTGTCACCGGGTCCCGGGTCTGACTTCTCAGACGCGGCGTGACCCGCTGACCAACTCAGACCCGGATACCCAATCAGACCCGGTGACTCGGTGATCCGAACAGGCCGTAGTAGCAACTCAAGCGCCAGCTTTTCTGTTTCTCTCTTCCCACAAACATCGTGTGAAGGCTGGTGGGGTAGAATAGTATCAATTTTTTCTTCTCTCGAATGCTATAATAGAAAGAAGACTTGCCGGAGCATAGTTTGGTGGTTAGAAGACCGAAACGTACACACAGACAAAAAGATTTTAAACTCGTGTCTGCTATGAAAATTTTCGGACGAGAGACGATTTGTTTCCTTTTTAAAGCACTTTCCTTCCTTAGTATGTTATCGTCCAGCCGATGATTCGAAGTTCGTTTTCTTTCAAAAGGAAACAACATTCAAAGCAGATTGTTCGCTATCGTGAGATATATTGTTCTATAAATATCCACTAGCGCGGACCCAGGATTTGGGCAAGGGGGGCGGAAGATTTATATTCCGTTTTTATCTAATATAAAGTTAGATCAACTGCCATTTCATCAAGTGGAAATTTGGTAGTCAAGGAGAGCTATAGGTCCCATATTCCTCTTGAGTGCACATATTTTTGCACAAAACGGAAGTGCTTAAAATTGAAACAGGAAGTTGCCATACCTCGAAAACCGAAAGTGATATAAACATGCTGCTTCCAACAATAAATTATAGAATGCCGAAACATTAAAACTGTTGACCCCATCCCTGTTCCTGTTTTAGTTTTTGAGTTATGGACCGTGGAAATATTTTGTAAAATTTTCCCACGCTTATCTTTCTTAAAGGAATGCATGTTTTAAAAATCTTTTAGCATCTTAAGGAAACTATTAACATATGTAATACATTTCAGTCTTCACTAAACGGGAAGTGCTTAAAATTAAAACCGGAAGTAGCCATATCTAGAAAACCGGAAGTAATATCAACAAGCAGTTTTCACCAGTATAATCTAGAGTGCCTAAGCATTAAAAGTGTCATTTGCCCCATGTCTCTATTGCTTAGTTTCCAAACTCGGGTCATGGTCTGGATGGACCACTGGGTCTGGTTGAGTCACGGGTCACGAAATCAGTGATCCGTGCCATCATTGCGCTAAAGAAAACAACTGGTTGCTATGGTGATCCCTGGATAACTGATGATCCCAATTCGTTACGGAGATTCTGATATTACCAAAGGGTCCCCGCTTGCTAAGGAAAACATCCGATAGGTAAGGAAAAAGCCTGGTTGCTAAGGACAGCACCCGGTTCCTACTGTAATAACAATTGTTAATTTTATTTTCTATTCGGTTTTATATACATAGATCCAAACCTTATTTTGTCAATTTAAAAGCATGTAAAAAGTATTTTTTACTTTCGGTATCTCCATTACTTCCGGTACGGATTTCTAATACACAAGTAGTTGGTCCTATGGTAGTACCAAGTTTTGTTGAAATCGGTCCAGCTGTTTAGGAGATGTATCACATGTATAGTAACAGAAAATTTAGGGGGCTTAGCCCCCACTAACCACTCCCTGGCTGCGAGCCTGTTACACAACACTTTCTTTGAATATTTCTTTGATTGAATTAACGTCCTGTGTCAGCAGCTGGGTTACAATGGACGGGATCTACAGTTTAAAGTGGGCTCCGAAGTCCGAACCATTGCGCTCAAAGAGTGAGTGCCTCCATCGGGAATCGACCCCAGTATCACGCGCAAAAGGCAAGCGTGCTAGCCACTACGCTAAGGGGAGACACTGTTACACAATACGAAGTAATTTATACGTATAGGTATAAATCGTTGCATAAATGGAGAATATCGCACGTAGTTATGTACATATGTTCATGTTGTTGCAATAACTTTGTTTTGTTTGCTTGGTTGGTTCCAGTTTAACGTCTTATGTTTGCACCGAGGCTATATGGGACTGGACCTACACTTTAAAGTGGCATCCAAATACCTACTCGGGTTACGCTCCCAGCAGGTTTTGAACCTACAATCACGCGCAGCAAAGGCGGACCCGCTTGCTTTAAGGCTACGAAGGAGCTCTGTTGGTATCACCTTATCAATGTGCTACGGTAGACCGTCGGTTCTGTCAATGACGAATTCGCGTGGGAAACCGGGTTATGAAGTATGGTCAATACACCGGGTCTGGTTGGGTCACTCTGGGTCACCGGGTCTGCCGGGTCACGAAATCAGTAACCCGTGCCATCACTGGTAGACATACACCCAAGTTAAGAGTTGTGTTTGAACCACTAGTAACTGTTACGAGTAAATCAACTGGTAATATATTAAACCAAGAGTAATTATTTCTTATTCATTTGACCAATAGGGAGAAAAGAGATGGCGCGGGTGAAAGAATATTTGACCCACTGTCCCACAATGACACACGACCCACCATGACTCACCACTTGCTAGAGTTTTGTTAAACTATGGTCTAACGTAATTCTTTAATCCTTAGTCACCATCCACATTGAGACCCCACCACGCATCAACAACAATTCCACCCTCAACTTTCCTCCCTGGAAGAGTTTTCGGACCATGACAAACGTGATCTCACCAGCGCCATTGTCCTTTCCATTCATAGACCTGAGACTCTAATTGAAAGCATCAGTTAAGAAAATTTACTTGACCAACGTAGACTGACCCACTCCATCTCTGCCGAGAATAAATCAACTGGGAATTGAGCGCTTTCTCTCTCCAGGAACTAGTCCATAGAGTATAAGGTATGTTTCATCTTGAAGAGGGGAGTTTAATGAAAAAAAAAACTGATTCGAAATAACTGACCCACAAAGACCCACGGACCACCTTGACCCACCACCTGCTAGACATTTGTTAAACTATGGTCTAGCGTAATTCTTTCATCCTTAAACACCATCTACAGTGACACCCCACGATTCACTTTATACGACATAATTACGTTAAGGTCATTTAACGATATGGATTCCAGCAAGAGTTGCTGGAAACCAACAAACTATACTGGTAGTTTAGTTTTCCATCATACCCAGAAATCCATACTTTCCTGACTAAATCCAGCGAGTATTTTATAATAGTGAGAAGCCACAATTTTCTATTTGGGAATATACGCGAGTTACATATGTTCTAGACGAAAACCCGTTGTGTGTTTAATAATATTTTGCATTACGCAGGCCCGATTCCAAGCATAGGCGATAAAGCCAGCCACCTGGAGCACCGCAAAGATCTAACTGTCAAATATTTGTGTTATATGTTTAGGCACAGAACTAACATGTATCCAAGTTGATAAAGCACAGAATTTTGTGTACATACGTTTGCCTCTTCTTGCCTAGGAATCATTCCCCATATATATTTCTGATGAGAGGTGGTTGAGACTATGCCCCCTGCCACCTGTGGTTGTGCTACTGGTCCGTGACAGAAGTAGTAGCACTTCTAGATTTGTTTCAAGGTACCATTCCAACATGGGCTCGTGTGACAAAGAAGGAAATGACGCACTGGGTTTGAATCCAGAACCTCGCAAATGCTGAGCTACCGCCGCTCGATTATCTTGTAATTTTGAAACTACATTTAAATTAGTTTTCTATCAATTTTTGTTGGTATTACATCAGTTTTCGCAGTTTGTTTAGATTTATTTCAGTAGTGTCCGCGATAGTTGAGTGGATAAACTCAGAGACTTGTAAGTCCCGTGTTCGATTCCCGTTGGTGACAAAAGTGATTCGGAGCCAACGTGAAGCTGTAGGTACCATCCTTAGATGTCACCATCATTATCCGCTAAAAGGCAATGGCAAACCAATTTGCCGTCCCGTGCCCAGGTACGTTCAATTTACGATCAATTTCAATTGCCATGCCAGTGCAATTTACCGTGCCCAGGTACGTTCGGCCATAGACCTGCCTTAGGGCAGAATATTATTCATTCATTACATTTAGATCACCTTTCCACATCCCGTAACAATTTTTTTGAATCAAAATATCCTTACCGTCATCATTTTTTTCACGCTAAACAAATCAATTTTTCACCCTGCTTTAGTAAACAAGACAGACAGAACAGTTTACTTACTGCAACACTTTTACTTAACCTAGGGTTGCCATACCTTAAAAATAGAAAAGTGGGGGCATTTTAAACCGTAAGTACTGACGTGAACTTGTGTATTGCAAATACTGACGTGGGATCCCTGGGACTATCTTATTTTGCTTTTAGTGAAAAATATTTTTTTCGTGACACCTGTAATGATAATGAATATCCTTTTCTAAGGTAATTCGTTAATTGTATTATTAATGATGATGCGGTGTTCTGTCCGAAGGTTCCTGGGTAAGACGAACCCATAGTGGTTTGTCATTGCCTTCCATGAGATGATGATGACGTCCTAAGGACGGGAACTACAGTTTAACGTGAGATTCAAACTGCTTGTCTCCCCATCGGGAATCGAACCAAGAACCCCTTGATTACACTGCAAAATTTTAGTGCCTATTACAGCAATGACCATTTCCCCAATAAAGTATTAAAGTATAGAAAATTTAGCTTTTGCCATTAATGTTTTATTAACTTCATGAAATGTGAGTCTTGAATTGTAAGAATATCTTTACTAAAGGTTTCAAAAACAAAAAATCGCAAGTGATAAGCATTGCAGATATTTTTCAAAGATTTTTCTCTCCAAGAAATATACAAAATAATTTCCATATGTTTATTATAAGGAAGGTAAAACATATTTAGCAATCTTCCATAAATTATTGATCTATCTAATGTTAGCAAAATGCTGAGGATAATGCAATTTACAACCATTTCTGAATATATAAAGACTAGGTGGACTTAGTAATTTTAAAATAACTGTCTTTTTTTAATCACTCCAATTTTTAAAAGTATCACATAAACACTGACGTGTGGGCCCAGGTCATTATTTCTTATCATTTTAATCGGGACAGGCGTAAGCCCTAGAGCTGTTACCGCTCATAAAATTCATTTTACTTCCTTCCTTCCTTACTATTTTAATTTTGTTTATAGCCTTTAACCATCTAAGGCTCAAGCCGGGATAGAAGAAGGGAAAGGATTCGGCCAGGTCCTATATTGAAAGTGACATCCCGGCATTTGCGTAGTGTGGTTGAGGTAAAGCCCGGGGAAAATCTCAGACAGGATGGTCGGCCGTTGGGATCGAACCCAGGACCTCCTGAATCCTACGCCAACACTCTACCACTGAGCTACGGTGACTCGTTATTATTTCTTACAAATCAGTGGGTGGTATGCATAAAACGTGAGACGCGGCTCATGATCCATGGCTCCAAAAAGAATTGAGCCGTTGCAGCCAAGAGTCACGGCTCAGGATTTTGGGATGAATAAATAGCCTTCGTGAGAACTGAAACCCTCCACTCGCGGCAGTAATGCACTCCATTCAATTAAAATTAATATATTCGAGTTCATTACTGCTGCGAGTGGACAAGGTAGGCCTACTGGAGGATAAACCGAATGTATGAAGAACTTGCCCAAAGCGAAGAGCAGACGGCAAAATTAAAGGAAATAATAAAACAACAACTTCAGGTGTCTTGTTGCTTACTAGTGATAGCGGAGTCGGAGGGGGAAAAAACTTTTTCTGCAGTACAAAAAAGCGGGTGGATTTTCATGATTAAGAAATTGTTAGGGGGGGGGGTGAATATAGGACTTGAAAAGTGGGTGGTACCCGCTAAAAGCGGGTAATATGGCAACCCTAACTTAACCATTTGTGTAAATCATACTAAGACTTCTTACAAGTTCTACTTTTTCTTTTTCTTTTTTTGTTAAGAAAACGGTTCTTTTCCACTTCATTTCTTCTCCGGAAGGCATAATCTCACAGCCACCCCATGTTAAAAGTAGCAACTTTTCTTTTTTTTTTTAAAAAAAAGAGAGAGAGAGAGAAATCATACACACAGACGCAACGCTGCTGATAACGCAAGATGCCTTTTATGCTAATCTTTACAAGCGTCTGTCAGTCTGAACAATTCTGGCGTGCGAGGTAGGTTTTTCCCAAGACAGTGCATAAAAAAAAAAATGATAAATCTTGGGAACTGCTCTCTGCACATTGTACGAAAAACTGCACGAAGACAAATTACACTTTATCTTATTTTCGGATATACACAAACGTACGACTTCATTGGACGAATTTGAGCTCATATCCGCGCCAAAATACTACAATGAGACCTTGAATTACACAAAAGAAAATTATGTAAATTACAATAAGATTTTAAGTAATTAGTTAATAATAATAATAATAATACATTTATTAAAGTGCTATGAACAGCTGATAAAATAAAAAATACAGCACTTAGTCACATAATAAAAATAATAATGTTATTATTATTTTAATGTTACAAAAATAATAAGCCGACCGGGTGGCCGAGCGGTCTGCGGCGGTAGGCCATCGGCTCGCAAGTCCCGGGTTCGAGTCCCGGCAGGGGCATGGGTGTAGATTTTAACTGGCTGTAAAGGGGCGAATCATGACGGGCCTCAGTCAAAAGTTAGTAGACTGGCCCTTATAAACACAAAGTTTACCAAAGTTTTTACAAAAATAATAACACTAAGACTCATGTCCATCGGCAATCCCAACCCGTGCTGTAGGGATTTGGAAAAAAATCAGCTCATGTACTTTAACGCAATTTGTTTGATGTGACTGAGAAAAAAAACAGGGAAAACCCGGTCAGAGTGACCGGCCCAGGTTGGAATTCAGGATTCTGAATTCTTAGCAACTATATTGCTCTCAAACAGGTCAGATCGGGTCAAACATATTAAAGCCTCTGGTAGATTGTTTGGGCTGTAACTTCCTGTGTCGGCAGATTGGCCATATAGGACGGGACCTACAGTTTAAAGTGGGATCTGAACCACTGCGTTGTAAGAGTGCCTCCATCGGAGTCCACTATAAACTGTAAGTCCTTTCCTTTATAGCTCTGCTGCTGACAGAGAACGCAAAACTTCAATCAATGAAACAAAATACAAAATATTGGGATCATTTCCGTTCGAAATGGAGAAGGGAAGAGAGAGAGAGAGAGGGAGAGAGAGAGAGAGAGGGGGGGGGAGAGAGAGAGAGGTACTCACTTTGCGCGTTTGTAGAGCCAGCAACTTTTATTACGTTGCCACACTTCATTTTCTAACTGAACAAGAAAGTTTAGTGATAAAGTATCTCAATGTCACTCTCAATTCTTCAAGGTGGATTGGTTCGATAAAACGGGAATGCCAAAATGCTAAAATGGGGATGTTTACCCTTAGAGACGTTAATAGAAAGAGCATACTTTTGTATATACAGTATTTGGTATTAATGTTAACACGTATGAGATCATCAATGCACGTAGAAGATTTAATAGGTAGACTTAAACCATCTTTAGCAATTTTAAACAATTAAAATTTTCAAATTGAAAACAATATTTTATTGACCTCTTCCCCTCGCCTCAACAGCACATTTAGTTGCAACACCTCTTTCTTACCTCTACTATCACAATTTATTGGTGTAATTACATGCATAGAATTTTGTCCTAAACAGTGGCGTATTCTGGGTGATAATCTGGCTTACCAATACCTAGGTGGCACTCTTAAAATTCATAATACGCAATTAATACTACTACTACTACTTACT
>JAGDQP010053381.1:0-13575 GCA_022664845.1 Lepisma saccharinum | reverse complement strand
AAATTTGGTATGAAGGTGTACCATTACGAGTAGGTTAGAATAAATTTAGCTCGTCTCCCCTACAATGGTACAGTTCCCAGCTGGAGCCTGATTGCGATAAAGGGGTGCTCCCCAGCGAGGCCATCTTGGAATTCTGAGGGCAGCGCCCCAATGAGGCGAAGCGAGTATATACATTACACAAGTGTACAAAGCTGCGAAATACGAGCAAAAGCATCAGGGGTGCAAACTGTCCAGTCAACTCCTTCAACCTTAAAAAGTGGTGAAATGGAATATGGATAAGCCTAGTTCCTCGCGCCAACTTCCCATACTCCTGCGTGTCCCACCAAGTTTTATTCGTCACAAACGTTAGCACTGCCAGGAGCATGTTATACAGGCAGAATGTGGAAGTTTCCCCATTCGGACGCAGCGCTCTGGAGTATGAGGGAACTTCTGCATCATGGGGTGCAGTGCCCTGCAGATTCTGGTTGTGATAAAAAGACGCAGTTCCTCCAAACTCCTCAAGTTCGATGCGCGGCCTGCCGTGGGATTCTTGGCGCAGCGACGCGAGCGAATCGAAGGGAGTATCAACACGTACGGCAGTGCATGCAGCCGAGTTCCGCGTGTCACAAAACGTCAGCATGCTATACAGGAACAAGAGTTTATTGCGAAATCAGCGATTTTGAGGTTCTGTAAGAAAAAAGATGTTAAAAATTGAAATATGAAATTTCGAAGTATGACAGTATATCGTCACTAGTAGATTACAAAATATCTGCAAAGACATCATTTTGAATCCAAAATGGCTGACTTCATCATCCATTTTCCAGAACGTTTGAACTAGGGATACGAAATTTGGCATAAAGGTGTATTAACAAGAGTAGTTTAGGAATAATTTACATTTTTGAAAAAGTTGTTAACTTGGATCAAAATGACAGCACAAAAACTTTTTCCACACCATTCGAGCTATAGAAACGAAATTTGGTATGAAGGTGTATCATTACAAGTAGGTAACGGAAATGTAAGAAAACTTTTTAAAAATCGCTTTCTTTAATTCAACATAGCCGCATTTTCCAAACCACTGAAGCTAGAGAAACGAAATTTGGTATGAAGGTGTACCATCACAAAAATGTTTCAATAAATGGATCAAACCACCGCTATGAGCGTGCAGCCACCGAGGCGATATGAGAAAAGTTCTGCACAGCATGGGGCGCTGTCCCCAAAAAGTCTGATCACAATAAAGGGGGCGTAGACCTAAAAATTTGAAGTTGGGGCGCACACGGAATTCTGGGGCAGCACACCCAGCGAGGCGAACCCAGTATATATATATATATACGTATAAAAAGCTGTGAAATCCGAGCAAAATACCAGATGATGTTCGAGCCTTAGGGTTGGTGGTGGTGGATTTTAGGGCCGCCAGCAGGAAGCAAATTTGCTATAAAGGTGTATCATCACAAGTAGGTTACAATAAATATGGGAAAGCTTCCCTATATTTCAATAAATATATCATTCTCACGGGTGGTGGGTATGGAAAAAATCTGCAACATGGAAGCACAGTGTCCTGGAGAGTGGTTACGATAAAGGGGCGTAAGTACCCAAAAACTAGAAGTTGGGGGCGCAGCCAGCTACGGGGGGAGGACCTAAACGAGGCCGAGCGAGCAAGTATATATATTATACACGTACAATAAGCTGTGAAATCCGAACAAAAACACCAGAGGTGCAAAAAGTGGAGCCAAGTTCTTTAGCCCTAAAAGGGTGTGAAATGGGAGACGGATGAGCCAAGTTCCTTGGTGACAGCATGTAACAGGAACAAAGGAACTTGGCGCGAGGTGGTATGGTTCATGATCCTCAAGCTATAAGGGTGGTGGGGATCCTAAAACCCACTACGTCCACCGCCACCAACCCTAAGGCTGTTGCCAGCTCGCGCCAAGTTACTTTGTTCCTGTTACATGGTGTCACAAGGAACTTGGCTCATCCGTCTCCCATTTCGCACCTTTTTAGGGCTAAAGAACTTGGCTTTAAGTATCCCCACCCTCCTGATTGCTTGAGGATCATGAACCATACCACCTCGCGCTAAGTTCCTTTGTTCCTGTTACATGCTGTCACCAAGGAACTTGGCTCATCCGTCTCCCATTTCGCACCCTTTTAGGGCTAAAGAACTTGGCTCCACTTTTTGCACCTCTGGTGTTTTTGTTCGGATAATAATTGTACCGGGAATTACTTTATTATCCATAGATACTGCACCAGTCTGATCCCAACTGATTCGATTAGAAGCATTCAGGAGATTTTATTATAATTGAGAATTTTTAGCGCATAATTTTGGCACTGAAGTAACATACTGAATCATGGGTAACATATTTGTTGAGTGAGAAATTAAACGGGTAAGACAACTGGTTGTTGTTATTGTGGAATATATTCTAAATAAGGATGTAATGATTGCTGATACATTTTTCATTTTTCTTCTGTAGAAAGAACAGTTTGTTTTAAAATTCCATCCATTCCACTATCCAAACATGTTTGATGATACCTCACAAACTTCATAGTGTAATATATTTGTGCAATGCATTTTCAAGAATGAGTAACATCTTTTGAAATTCCGAACACATTTTAAATAAATAATATAGGTTAAATAAACTTGCTGCTACTGCACTTAAAATATTAGCTAATAATAAAAGTAAAAGTGCAAGTCCTTTTTGTATTAATAGTTTACGTTCTTTCTTTAATCTTGATTTTTCAGCGAGAGTGCGCGCAACGTCGACGTAATCTTTGCTTCTTACGAGGAGAGAGTTTATGTTACCATTTGAAATACTTATACCTACTTGAGCAATAGTTCGAATTATACCATTAGGTCACTGATATAATGATTTACGTTTCTTACTTTTACATTTACAAGTTGAACGGAGCTCGTTTAGATGATGTTTTATGCTTGGCATCTTGATGCTGACTGGCTTGAATTGGTTTATTCATGTATTTTACTTATGCGTAGATGTGCACAGTTTCATCCGGAAATATATTTGTACGTAGACGAAGAGCATCCGCTGTAGATTGAGTTCAATCAAAAGTAAATAAGAATGTGGTTCAGCAGTAGCTGAATATTTTCAAAGGCTTGAAACACTTCTATACTATATGTCGCATAACTTGCCTTGCTAAATGTTGTATCTGTAACCTATCTCTAGGGTTCTTAAAAACTAGGATATATTGTGCGTTTAAAAAGACATGAAACGCTTATTTTCCTTTGGGAAATTAATTCTGAACTACAAAAATTCCACTTAAATTCTTATGAGGTGCGAGTTTCGTAAATAGTTTCGACGCGTCGGCATTAGTTTCCGTCATCAAATGATCGAGATTTAACAGCGAATTTTCCTGAATTTCAAAATTAATCATATCAGGAATTCCAAAATAAAATCGAAAATTTGTAATTTGACTAGATAATTTAGGTATCACAGAACCATAGCACCATACTATTTCCTTAAACGGAGTAGAAACATCGTTTCACGATGTAAAAATAAATTATTTACAAAAAAACAGTTCCCAACTATGCTAGGGCCGGAAATTAGGATAGTAGCGGGATGGAGAAATGGAAGAAGAACCATCATGTACTAACAGCAAAGGCAAATGAACTTTCAATTATTTACTTTACGTTTTTCATATCCAGAATGTATAGTTTCAAATTCATTGTAACATTCTAGTTTTGCCGGTTCATTTTGATGCATTTTAGTTTCAGGCCTAGACACAATTTTGAAGGCATTTGGATTTCAGGCCTCCTATAGATAGCATTTGGATTTCTTATACCTATGTTTTCATTTTTATTTCTAATTAAATTTAGAAAATGATGAAAATCAATACTTTTTAAAGTTCGTACATTTAAAGTTATAACCCGAATTTTATACGTTGGTTTAATTTCGCCCGTCTGAATTTCTCTATCCTTATAACAATAATTATTTGCTCGCAACCCAATTAAGATGGGGATCTCTTAAGCCTCTTTTATTTCATTGGTTAATTGGCCTAAAATTCACTATGGGATGCAGTGGCATTTCATTTTTCTTTTGATTGTGGAAGACAGAAATGGTATCTGAATAAATAAGATGTGTTACTAACAAGAAATTTGCTCCGATCAGAAGTACATTATGCACTTCAAAGTGGGGAGTTCTAGAATTTCAAAGAAAGATTTAGCATCATTAACAACCTTGGTTTGCGTTAAATCAGTTCTCTGTCCCCACTTCCCAAACAGAGAATTTAAAAACAGTCTTGCGACATAATGCAAACCAAAGTTTGGAACGATGTTATTAGGATTAAGTTTCAATGATTCAAATACAGCATACTCGACAATGTAATTCTGTTCGTCCTTTTTTCTATGTCTAAATTTTCTGATAAAGTATGTAATTTTAATCTAGGTCATGATGTAATGAAGACAGCTAAAATTACATTTGAGAAAGGAAGAGGGGTATTTTGATTTTCTAAATCCCTATATATTATTAATCAGAAATTTGCTCCGATCAGAAGTACATTATGCACTTCAAAGTGGGGTGTTCTAGAATTTCAAAGAAAGATTTAGCATCATTAACAACCTTGGTTTGCGTTAAATCAGTTCTCTCTCTCCACTTCTCAAACAGAGAATTCAAAAACAGTTTTGCGACATAATGCAAACCAGGGTTTGGAAAGATGTTATTAGGATTAAGTTACATACACTCAAGTTCAGCATACTCGACAATATAATTCTGTTCGTCCTTCTCAGTAATACAATCAGCTGGAAAACCAGAAGCTTCCTAATTGTTATGTAAGAAGTTATTTACATAATCTTTAAATAACCCTTCTTGCATTTTGAACTCATAAATCTCAAGTGTCTAAAATGGTATACGCCTTCTCCAGACTTTCATGCAGTTCAGGAATGCAAAATATACCGATGAAGCAGCGTTCACGCACAGTGTAGTCACAGTACCCGTTATTCATCTTCCACACAAGAACGACAGAGCCCAAATACGAGGCGACCGTTCGCATTATATGGAAGTAATGGAATACTGGGGAGGGAGAATCTTACAAAATACTACTCCATGAATTTTTTTGGGATCAGGACATCCTTTTCTCCTTGTATGGTAGGCTTACAAACGGCCAGAGGTCCTTTTATCACATAAGGGTAAAGGGAGCAAATGTCCTTGTAGACTATAAATTCGTCCTCTGCGCATTCATACAGTGCACTAAAAACTTTTGTACGTCCTCCCTTGAATGCATCCTTGAGAATTAATCCACCTTCATTACTTTTATAATAATTTTCAATAAAGTTACGAACTTGCGGATTTTCACGCACTTCCTTATGCCAAAAAAATTCATAGATTTCTACCAATGTAAGATTGCAACCTTCTTTAAGGTACTGCTTTCTCTTCATGGTAGCATTATATATATCATCTAATATTTCGCCATTCATATCATTAAGAGGGACTTGACGACCCTATTTAATGCATGAATCGCCGTGAAATCGGCGCCCATAGAACTCGAAGTCAGTACGAAGTTTCTCATCATATCAGTCCACTTTGATTCGTCCAAACGGAACTTCAACTCCGTTTTGAGCAATATGAATAGAAACATCATTAACTCCAATGAATGGCATGTATTTCAACCATTAAAGCGATTTCTTACTCTGTAGGTTACATTTTCGATAGCCGAAAGGAGGAATAAGAGTAATGCTTTTTTACTCTAAATAGATAGCGAAAGCATTGCTACGCACACGCTGCTATCGTACTTACTTAAAGGAGACACTGAATTCCTGAAAATTTTTAACACTTGTCCTAGAACTTACTGGCTACCTCTCATAGAATTTCTACATCATTTCTACAGTAGCCGAACCACTCCTGTTGTAAGTTAAAAAAAATTTCTCACCCTCCTCATGCCAAACATTTAATGCTATCCTCTCGCTTTATGATTTTCCCTCATCATCGAAAAGTTCGAGGCGTGCATTATAATTTTAATTTTCCTCTGTTTTTAAAAGGTATGGGTAATCTCTCTTCCCTAAAGTTGCGTTCAATCCTGAAGTTGCCGGTAAATTTGATAATATTACTGACAACCAAATAAGTGTGTCTAAAAATATTGTTGCGTACAGTCATTTGTATTAATTTAGCACCTTGGTTTCAAATTTGAGGAGTGACCTGTTCTTTTCCAATGAGTGTACGCGGAATAAAAACTGAATCGAAGTTTCCCGCATTACGCGCCAAATTTGCCACTGTTTTAAATTTTGGACCTTCAAGAAGGATGTGTTTTACAAAACTTTCAATATCATAAAACACTCAATTTCTCTCACCCTTGTGCATTACCACATTTAAAGCATTTGTAATCGTCCTCCATAAACGTCTTACATTCCAATCAACGGTGACATGCTCAAATCAGGTTTGGCATGTGTTCGCGCTCACCTTCTTTATTTAGCTTTAATATCATTGTTTCTAGGTCATATATGATACACAAAAATCAGTTTCATGTTTCGCTATCACCTTTTGCACGAAATATAAATGATATTTCTTTAATGTACAACGTGCAGCTATTGCAGTAATTAATGCTCACATGAATGAATTTTATCCTTCTTCCTCTTACGACTATCAGTCGTTACTCTACACTGTGAAATTAATTACACATAGTAAGACATAGTTCTTCCTTTCTCCTTAGTACTATGCTTACGAAAACATACAGAAGAAGGAAAGGTTCTTAAACAATTATCACAAGTAATCGCTCTCTCATCATCAGAAGCTTCAAGTGAATGGTACTCATCACAGCGCTCACATAAATATTCACCGTTATAAAGTCTACGCTCAACATATGGTCGCTAGCATTCCGTACAATGTACTCTATTACTTCGAAAAGCTGTAATGGTCTCAATGACATCAAAATGATGGTCATAATAAAACAAACAGAATTCTTACTGCCTTCCACATTTCCACTATAAATTATTTCAGGGTCCCGACTAGCAAGTTTTAAGGCATACACTACAGTTTGATCGATATCATCGATATTTCCACAGAGAATAAAAATATATACTCGTACCTTTCTCCATCAGGTTTTAGTTTCTTTTTCCCATTTTAAATGATTGTTTTTCATGTAACCTTACGAAACTAACCAAAAGTATGTAACTCAGCTAAAACTAAAGTCCTCGGCAGACAATCATAAGAGTTGACTCGCAATTAGTAAAAGGAATAATGTGTGCTCGTAAATACACCTCCAAGGGTAAATCCTTTTCATTATTTCTTTTTCCACCTTTTCCACCAATATTAGCCTTAGCGATTAAGTTGTCAGCCAATAAAAATGTTCGCTCGAGTTGAGAACATTCTCAATCAATCGAGGAATATGCTCGTTATTCAAATGGATACGTTTTCGCCATGGAATGTAAAGGTCCTTCCCTTTGACGTCATTGCTACTTTCTATGCTGAAAATCGACGCAGGATTGTGGATCTACCTCGGAAAGTAAATGTTTTTATACTAATTCAAACATTTTCTCCTGATAGTCAACCAACGTCAGAGTGGAGGTACCAGCTTTTACACGTATGGAGATGTCCCTACTTTTACTGAAAAACACCAAAACCGCGAACGCGCTCGCTAATAATTTCAAAGAGATCTCACACTGCTCCCTGCTGCATTACATCTGAATTTTCAATTTTCTCTACACGTTGTACAACCTGATCAATCTCGTTCAATAAATTTGATTCATTTTTAGACTTCATCAAGTCCCTCATCTCTCATAATATTAATAGGCCTGATCACAAATCTGACTACCCCCAGAAGAAATGAAACAGTCCGTATCCAAAAATGAAATATTTTCATTTTCAACAGCCGTTGAGCCAGGAGGAATAATAGAAGAAGTGGACGGCTGTGGTAAGACAGAATTAACGAAAGAATTGGAAGGTAGTGGTTGAAAAGAAGGTGACGGACTGCAAACGGAGCTGGCCGTGGTTACAAAAGTAGTGACCTACGTCAATACAGATGTAACCAGGTTCACAGGAGCAGAAGTTGTGGTTGAAGTATTGCATGAAGTGGTGGATGGAGGCAAGGGAATGAAGTAATAGGTCCAAATGAAAGAGAGAATTACCAATTCTTAGGATTAATATTCACACTATCTCCCTCATTGTAATTCAGATCAAATTCATAGATATCGTCCCTCGCAACCGAAATTATTGAAACAATAGGCAATATGAGGGAAAATGATTCGTCCGTTCCTTTCATCACACGGTTCAGTTAGCAGACAGTAATGGTGGAAAGCCAGCCTAACATTCGCGGGAGTATTGAAAAAGTCAGCATGTCCTAAATCGATTAGATTGTTCACATGTAAGCAAGCACTAAAACAGGAATGACTTTCAATACACAGTAAAGATAAATAAAAAATTCAGGAACATTACTTACATTTCGTGGAAGCACCCTGTGCCACCAGATAGCCCAAATTCATCCAAGCATTATATATCGAATCCGCATCGCGCAAGCCCTTTTTCTGGTCCACAAGAATAATTGTGTCAGCAGTGGTGTTTTCAGTGTTGAAATTCATTTTTCCCTTCTTTCTGTAGTATCTAATATAAATTTCAATTGATTGAAAACAAGAATATATTGAATTACACTTCTTATTTTCAATTAGATTTTCGTACTAACAATTTCAATTATAAGAACTTGATCAGAAATAGCACAGTGCGCAGAATTCTGTTCAATCATTCTTCTTCTTTAGAAATATACACTTTCTTAAATAAGAAATTAAGTTTCCAAATATACTTTTTTCAACAAAATAATAAAGTACTGCTTCAGTTAAGATATATCTGTAAAGGAAGTAACTGAATTTCAGGCTTTCTTCTTTAAAAGATTACGCTTCCTAAAATATGAATTAGTGATTTCAAAGTAAACTGACCACTTTTTCGCTAAACCGATAGCGCAAACTGATTGTCTACTTGTGAGAGTTGTTCTTTTATAATAGGTCAGTGTTTTACGTATGGGCAGTAGACCAATCACAAAACCGTCTAAAATAACAAGAATTCCCTACACGAAACTAGTACCTCATTCTTACTACAGGCAAGTTTGCAGTATTTTTGCAACAAACTTTATATGGCAACTTTGGTGCAAATTTACTGCAAGTGTACAATGAATCGCGTTCGGTATTTAGTATAATACGAAACATTAATTGCGGCGGGGTCAGCGGGCGGCCGAATATGGTTATACCGACCGGCTTTATCGATTGTGGACCGCGCGGGACCAACGCCAAGGCGGGCTCGAAGATGGTCTCACCGGTTTCGAACCGCGCGGGACCGACGCCAGGGCGGGCGCGAATATGGCGGCCGGATTTACGAGTTCCTAAACGCGCTGGCTAGTAATATACGGTTTTAAGAACGTTCATAACCGTTGCCGGCCGCGATAGGACAGACTTAGTTTTAACAGTATCGGGCGAGCCGGAGCCTTATAATAATACCAATAATAATAGGGTATAGTGCTAATCTACATTTAGTACCTCTTAAAACAAAGTCTACCCCTAAAACACTGTCCTCTTTAAAGAATACTTGTGTCCCGAGGTAGTCAATTGAAACACGACCTCCCTTTAAAACCAATATTACTTCACCCTTAAATTATTTCACTAGCCAATTAAAAAGTATTTTATTGTGATACTGAGGATCCTAGTAATATACTTGTAATCTGTTTCCTTTCAATCACTATTCAACGTGAAATAAATTGTTCAACAAACGGACAATTCAGTATATTTACTAACGTTAAAATTAAGTTTAATCTACGTAGTTTCAATTTATGTGTGGTATTGAGGGTCGCTAGTAATATAAATTAAATCTGTATCTTATTCTGAATCATTACTCAACGACAAATAAAATATTCAACAGACGGGCAATTCAATACATTTACAACGTATATTTTCAATGTGTGTCCTACTAGTAATATACTCCATATATTTTCCTTAATCACACCATACCTTCAACTTACCTCTGTTGCTCATGGAGTACCATAGAATTAAATTAATTAGTTCAGAATATGAATCAAAAGTAAACAAAATATGATTTTCTTTAAATTTTAACACACGGGACCAATGGTTTGACTTGATAAGTACAGAATGTGAATCAAAAGTAAACAAAATATCCAATGCGCACCCAGACCTGACTCCCCACCCACACCAGACCTTCAGCTTAATTCGCTTCCACACCTTTCCACCCTGAGCTCCGTTCAAATCATGTACTATTATATAATTAAACTGATCAGTACAGAATGTGAACCAAAAGTGTACAAAATGTGTTTTCCTTTAAATGCTAACTCATGGGACCAACGGCTTAACTTAATAAGTTCACAATATGAATTAGAAGTAAGGATCTAAGCTGAGGCTGCTTTTAAATACTATATTTCAGCTGTCAAACCTAAGTCAGGAACTGTGCCCAATGCTATTACTCAACTATAATTGTCAGCAATAGAGTACTCTGTCCCCCACTAAGACATGCCAATCTTACTCTCATTTTGACAATTACAAGTATCTTGAAATTCATCAATAAGAAATTCCATGTCAGATATCGAAAACATTCGGCTTTCTCTTATTTTAAGTAATTCCTTTCTAATGCGTTTACTGAAAAACAAGATACTGCAATTTTTTAAAAAAACATGGAAGTTCACTTGAACACTCTTCAATTTTTTATATATGCCCAACTGAGGAAGTCCCAATTGAGGAAGTTCATAAATACCACAGAAAATAGTTGCAACTGAGGAAGTGTCCTGAACCCAGAAATTCGGGAGTTGCAAGTGAGGAAGTGTTTTTGAGATTTGAGATGTTATCTATTTTGCTATCCCCTTACTTGCTGTGAGGCATTCATTCCGCAGCTCTTCAAGTGTTTCACAAAGGGACGTCAAAATAGAGGAATTACGAATACGCATGATAAGCGAGGCTCTATACCAGTTTGCTTATCGCATTGATCTGGATCTCTGATAAAGATGCCAAAATCGAGAAATTTTAACGTAGTTGGGGGAAGTTGATGATCTTATGAATGTTTGCTACTAATAGCATAGACCTCATAATAGATAGACTTAGCACGCTTCCCCATTCCTTGCTGCGCTAAAACTAATGGGATTTTTGTTCAGAGCACGTGATTTCGAATTCATCAGCTAGGTAGCTCTGGCATAGACCTCAATAGAATATGACGTCTATGCCAGAGCTACCTAGCGGATGAATTCAATTGCTCTGAACAAAAATCCATTAGTCTTAGAAATATGAACATATAAAATATATTTTGAAAGAAAAAAGTGTTGTTCCGGGCGGACTTTAACCCGGTACCCTTCACTCAAGAAGCTTACGTCTTGACCAGTCATCCACGAAGGTAAGAAGCCCGGTTACGTGTCTTATTTTTGGTTGTGTTTTACCACTTTAAAACATCTCAAAAATTCATGTTTATAGAACAACTAAAAATATATAACATATTTTTTTCGAGCCAACTGTTGTCTTAGCCTTTTTAAAATTCAATTTTCAAATTGTCTAACCTCTCTTCTAATTTTGCGCCAACATAAATAAAACAACTACTATCTTGCAGAGCTTGAAAAAATCTTCAGTTTGAAAAAAGGTCATTTGTAGGTAGTTGCAAATCTGACCGAGATATCGCTAAATTGAAAAGAAACACACTTTAATTTATTTTGAGGTTAAGTTAGAATCTTTTGAGCTGAAATTTGGTGGAGACACATCATTTTTTATGCTGAATATGGTAGTAATTTTATTACGATTAAAATATGAGTTGCTGGCAAGGATTTTTACATCATTTTCTCGTTATAACTTATTACAAAGCTTAATGGATGTATCAAGGGATTAGCGAATTCTGAATCAGAATTCAGAATATTCCACGGGAACCTTTTAATCTATTGTGTACTACGTTCATAATATACTGAAAACGTATGTCCAAAGATGGTATACACATAAAAAGCGATGGAATATTCTAGTTCTTAACACACACATTTATAATATATATATACCGTCTCGTTGTTCTAGTGGTTAGCGTTGCTGACTACGGATTGAGGGGGCTCGGGCTCGATTCCCGGAGACGCCAAGGATTTTTTCTCAGGCATTTGGGTCTGGAACGGTGCCCACTCAGCATCTTGATGCACTTGGGGAGCTTCTGTGAATAAAATATAGTGGTGATCACAGTGAGAGCTCAGGCTCTCCTCTCCCAACCCGCCTGATCCAGTATATTATACAAGTACTTTGCGTCTGATCAGCGTGGGAGCAGTAAACCAATCCACTCCCTCCGGGTAGAGGCTTCATCCAGTATTGGATCGAATATGGCTGTGATTTATATGAAGCAAATTGTAAAATATTCATTTATTAACTGGGTCTTGAATCGCATTAAACTGCTCTAGTTTAGTTAGGAAAACGTTATCTTCCATAATAAAACCAGTTTGGAAAATTTCATAGTACTTCCTCAGTTAGGACTTCCTCAGTTGGGACAACAACAATTTTTTTAGGTCATACTTAGCAGTGTAAGGGGTAATTAATTCTACATATTCAGGTCATTTACCTTTAGTTAATAATGTCATAGAAAGTATTTCCTCCTCTACAGCCTGAAGGCGAAGCAGCCAGTGAACTCTCAGAAAAAACAAAGATATCAATTCAGGTCAGGCCAATCACCCCTTTCAAGTAAGAAGAAGTAGTAATTCTTCTGCATCCACAAGGAAATTATTTTTACCGTATTTCAGTGTGCATTCCACAGTGAAACAGAGAACATCTCCGGTGAAGAACAAAAATTCAGGTAACGTTTCACCTTATGATTCGAACAAGAAATAATAAAGAATTATTTTAATTTTACTTTTCACAATTATAATTACATATTGTTGATTGTTGGATCCGTATAGACGTATTTTAGTTCGGCTCCGCGAATTTGTTAGTTTTTAGTGGTATAATTGTGATTTATTGGTATATGTGTTTCTACTCTTGTCTTTCTACATGCCCTGAGGTGTTCGGTGATACTTCATAGTTCAGAGACGCTGGTCGGCGCTAGAAATTTGTTTGGTGTCATGTTGACTCCGTTCCATCTTCTAGAGCGTTTCTAAGTAGTGGGAGTTGTTTCCTTCGGGTGTGGTGTCTTGCCCTACATGAGTGACCTGTTAATCGACATGGATTCGCTCCTATTGGATGCGATTTTGTTCATTTCATATTTTGTGTCATGTTGAAGAAAGGAAATTTCAGTTATCGTTCGTTAAAGAATTTGAATTCTTTAACAATAGAAATATATGCCAAGTTAAAACATAAATTATTTTAACAATGAATAATCAAGTTCATCTGCTCCTGCTCTTCTGCTGGAGTCAGTTTTAATTCCAGAGATTTCCTCTGCTCAAAATGTGATAAACATTTTCTTAATTCTAGAGGACTAAGGATACAAAACGGTAAATGCCATAATGACACTACCAAGGAAAAGAGAGCATCTGTGCCTAGCGCTAAATATTGTTCACCCAATCAAATAGCCTTTGCTCACGACTTGATTTCAGGTAGCAGTATTCCAGGTCAAAGTTCTAAAATTATTGATAGTTTGGGAAGGCTTAAGTCGTCAGTACCCATTCTGCGAAAAGTTCCTCGAGGAGCAAGAAATGCTATGGCTGAGGCTCTTATTGAAATCCTTCAGAAGA
>JAGDQP010053380.1:0-13575 GCA_022664845.1 Lepisma saccharinum | reverse complement strand
TTGGGGGAGGTGCTGATTGAGTTCCTCCGTCACTTGCGCCGCAGTGGCACGACGGTTCCGCGTGACAATGCGCTTTAATACCCGGCGTGCCCTGTCACTGATGCTTTTCTTCCGCCCACTGTTCCGCTTCCCCGATGTGGTTTTCCCGTGTGTTGTGTAGGCCGTCATCACCTTCGACACTGTCCCTGGCGACACACCTAACACACTAGCCACTGCCGTCACACTCACTCCACATAACCGCGCACCAACAATTTGCCCTCTTTGAAACTCTGAGAGGTCTCCCATTTTACACTACCAACGTCTGCTGCAGCCACTGCACACTCCTGTTCCACGACGCCTGACGTAGTATGGAGACCGACCTAACACACCACCACCAGCAGTCCGGCGCTGCGGTCGCCACGACACCACTGCCAACCCATACATCTGACGTGTTGCCAACTACAGGTGTTTCCATTATTCTGATAAGCATCTGTATGTGTTAATGTTATTTTCTTACAGATTTTTCACGTTTTCCTTACATCAGACAAGTTCTAGGGGCAACATGAGAAATTGGCTCATTAAAAATAAATCCCTGTTTCCAAATGTTTTAAAATCTCTTAGTGTTTAAACTAATTTTCTTAATATGGCACACATGCATATTTAGTGCTTTCTTTTTCAGCTTATCCCTTTGAGAACGATGTTCTACCTTTTCTTCCCATGCTCTTTTATACGTTGCATTTTGACTACTCTGAGTAGAATCGTAGCTTTGTTGCTGGATTCTGCCTTGACTGCGATGTGAGAGAAAGATATTTCCCAGGCAACATTTTCCTGTTTAATATACCTTGCACTTTCATTTTTGAAATCACTATGTAACGTTGCATTAAATGCTGCAAAATTACAGAACCAGTTACTCTCAATTATCAAAGTCTCCAAGGTTTCTTAAGTGATATTTCCAATGTTTCAACATCCTACAATCTTCGACCAACGTATTTCGAATAATGCAATACCAATTCTGTACGCGCTTCAGGAGTGCCCTGCGAGTCAAGGTAGGGCATCCTTTGCTTATTTCTGAAATAAGTACACTTCCCATTTGGTAGAGTACATATATATTTTCCTTCCTCTTCTCTTGTGTTCTCATCTCCTTTCTTCTTTTCTCTTCTCCTCCTGCAACCTGACCCCCCCCTCTACAGACCCACCCACCCCAAATCAGGTCATGCAATTGCATGACCTGCCTATATGGCGTGGGCGCCTCTGACTTGCACTTATTCCAAATGGCCAGATCTGAATCCCAAAGGATGAAGATACCTAAAACACTGATCCCAAGATCCAAAATCCGGATCCTCAGGTTTTAGGATATCCGATCCAATGGATTCGTGCGATTTCGGTTGCAGATTCAAATACCCAGTATTCAGACTTCGTTATTATGATACCGAGCCACCGTAGCTCAGTGGTAGAGTGTTGACGTAGCACTCGGGAGGTCGTGTGTTCGATCTCAGCGGCCGATCATCCTGACTGTTTTTTCTAGAGTTTACTGTCACACCAGGCAAATACCGGTATGGCACCTTCAATATTGACCCTTGGCCGACCCCTTCCCGAATCCTTTCCCTCCCCTATCCCGGTGTCGTAGGATATATGTACCCCCAGAGATTTGTACCGGGGGTACACATATCCTAGGATATGTGTACCCCCTATAAATCTCGGAAACAACAAAGAAAATCATGCCGCTTTCAATATATTTCATTATGGAATGGAAAATTAATAACAAAAACACCCAATAGGGGGTACACATATCCTAGGATATTTGTACCCCCCTATAAATCTCGGAAACATCAAAGAAAATCATGCCGCTTTTAATATATTCCATTATGAAATGTAAAATAATAACAATAAAGCATTCAATATGGGGGTACACATATCCTAGGATATGTACCCCCCTCAATAAATCTCGGAAACATCAAAGAAAATCATGCCGCTTTCAATATATTTCATTATGGAATTGAAAATCAATAACAAAAACACCCAATAGGGGGCTACACATATCCTGGGATATTTGTACCCCCCCTATAAATCTCGGAAACATCAAAGAAAATCATGCCGCTTTCAATATATTTCATTATGGAATGGAAAATTAATAACAAAAACACCCAATAGGGGGTACACATATCCTAGGATATTTGTATCCCTCTATAAATCTCGGAAGCATCAAAGAAAATCAAGCCGCTTTCAATATATTCCATTATGTAATGTAAAGTTAACACAAGAAAGCATTGTAACATTGTTGAACATTAGCCCGTTCACTATTCAGTAAATGTATGTGTATATAGCATTATTCTTGCAGTTCAAAAGATGGGGCACACGCATGCAATATTCAGAACTTCTTTTTGTTGTTTTGCAGTTGTTTTTTAAAAGAAATTTTAATTCTAATTAATTGATGATGTAAATAAGTTCGCACTGTAATTTTATTAATATAATGTAATATTTCATTTTATAATTACTCCATTGTGCATATCGACAGCCATCGGAATATATCGTATACATCTATATAACCCGAACAGCATATACCCAGCCGTTAGATCGGTGCAAATAGTGGATTTGGCTTCTAAAACAATAAAGCTTGCATTTATTTAGACAACGTGATTTTTATTTTCTTCAACATTGAGGGAATTAATGAGTGATCGCTTCTCTATCGAGGAGTGGAACTGACAGCAGCAAATCAGTCATCAAGCGAGCATTATTTCCTACTTTACCTTCCTGTTTGGAAATCAATTGTAGACGACCGTTTCTCTCCTAGAGTCACGGAATCTACATTGCTTCTCTATCCTTCACAATCTGTGGGCCGCGGGCGACCATATCTCTTCGGAGGTGTGGAACTAGTAGCTCATACTACCTTCCCACAATCTGTGGGCCGCGGGCGACTATATCTCTTCGGAGGTCTGGAACCAGTAGCTCATATTTCTCCATCTACTTTAAGAGGGATAACCACTCTGGGCGATGAGGATTGGAACCTGGAGCGCGTATTCTCTTCTCCTTACCTACCTTTTACGACACCTTGTCTCGTAGACCCAAGCTAGCCCGCTGTGTTGCTGAGGCTGACATCCAAATAGAACTGTTATAGCATCCAATAGTGGGTACATATTTCCTAGAATATATTTCCCTCCTAAAAATCTAGGAAATATCAAAGGAAATGAAGCCGCTTTCAATACATTCTTGTATAATTTGTCCACCTTGAAGTTTCGAAATCATAAAAGAAATCAAGGCGCTTTCTATATAGTTAATTGTGCTCTATTGAACCATTTTGAGTTATTTGTAAGATCTTAGGCAACTGTTGCTCAGATCGAATGGGTGATGATGGGATGAATTGGTGGAATGAGGAAAGTTGTAGGAAATGGGAGAACCTCGAGAAAGCCCACACAGACAATATTTTTCCACCAGAAAACCCATATGGCATGAGCAGGGATCGAACCTACGATGCTACTCTCTTAAAGTGAGGGCTCTGTCAACTGAGCAACCGCGGTGCTTTAAGACTATTAAATGACCGCAATGAAACATGCAAGAAGTGGCAGAAAACTTCTAGGATGTTTGTAGCCTTCCTTGAAATTTCAGAAACCTAAAAGATCCCATGCTGCTTTCAACATATTAAATGGAAAATTACTAAATTAACAGCATTGAACACAACTATAAGCTACACTGTTATAGATTTCGGGAACTTGTGTTGTGATATACAATAATGTTTTAGATAAATATTAATATTTTTATTGGGAGAAATGTTGAAATTGCAACGAGATATTTCTTTTGAGTTATTGGATGTCCTTAGTTTTCAATTCCAGTGTGATTTTCTCACGTGCACTGGTTTCTTATTATAATAAAACATACAATTCTGAACAAGTGTTTGCTGCCGCCATTCTAAGTACAAATTTTATCAGAAATAGGAAATATTCTTAGTAAATGGGGATTATGATCCCTAATTGACAAATTGATAAGCAACGAAACATGGAGGAAGTCATAGGAGTAACTTTGTTGATGTTTTTGGCTATCCGGGAATGTACCCCCATTTCCCAGTAGCACAGAAATGTGTTTTAAACGTTGATTTTTAGTTTATTTTGTTGATTAACGGTTATCGGTTGAAAAAAGTATGTTTAATTTTAATCTATATTTCAAGGATTGCGTGCTAGCTGCAACGGGTGCTAACTTCCACAATTGAAATTCGGTGTTAACTGCCACGATAATCTTATGCGGATTTATCTTTCATCATCAGAGCACTCATTGCCAGCCATCTAAGGTAGGCCGCCTAGTGTTGCCAGACATTCAGAATATCATGGTAATGACCACGTAAAACTTCGTCAAGTTCAATTATATAAGAAACAATAATAATACCGTCCTTATTGGACCAGGCGTCCCCCGGCCTCAAGCACCTCCTTTACAGTAAATCCTTGTAAAAAAATTAGTGCCAAGAAACGGTTACATTTAAAAAATAAAGAGTGATGAATCTTTTATACCTAGCCACTGCACGGGGAGCAGGATCTAGATGGGTTACAGCTTGGTTGTGAAAGTAAAAAAATCTTGACCTCTCATTGGTGGTCAAAATCAACACACGCAGAAACATTATTGGTGGAATAATTATAATTAAATTTCAATGGTGTATGAAAGGAAGAAATGTACAGTGAATAGAAAGTCTCCCTGTTTCCTCTGGGCGTCCACAGAACCAAAATATGAGGTATACCGATCCTGCAATATTGAATATGGAGATACTTATTACTTATATAAATAAATAAAAAAAATAATAGATATATCGTACTGGGTATACAGGAAGGGTCTGACAAATATCATGTCATCATATCAAGTATGCAACCAGTTCAGACCCTGGTTTCAAAAGTACCAAGATCTTGGCGTTGCTTTCGACAGTAAATTAACCTTTCTAATAATATTGACTACATCATTTCCAAAATAACGAAAACCCTAGGTCTGATACATAGGTTCACTGATATCACTAACACGCTTGTACTTAGAACGTATTTTCTAAGCTGTGTTTTACCGATTATTAATTATGCCTCTCCTATCTGGTCCATGGCTAGTGACAGTAATCTCTTAAGGTTGGATAAAATCATGATTTTTTCATACGTATAGTCAATGATAGAGCTCTTACTTATCTCACCTATACAAAACTGATAGCCTTCAACTAAATGACCTCCCTACTCGCCGTAAACTTTCCGATCATAGATTTCTTTAAAACATAATGAATGGTAGTCAGTGTCGTAGCCAGAAGGTTGGCACTCGGGCACGAACCCACCCTTACGGAATGAAAATTAGTCCTGGTAAGATAGCTGTAATCTATGGGTACATGTTCCCTAATTGCAACGTACAGTTTGACAAAGGCTTATTCACACGGCAAACGCATGTTACAGTTATCTAATGTATCATTAGAAGTTATAAATGACTACTAAACCTCTCAAACAGATCAAATACACTATTGGGCACAGAGGAGAATAAGGGCACAGAGATACAACTTATCTGTGCTATTGAGCTCCCTTCGAATCGAAAGCGCAAAATTCTATGAGGGGTATTGTGTGTATGTGCGTCAACAATGACTAGCGATAGCAGGTGATCAATTTGTCTACAGCACGTGCGTCCAGTGCAAGGCTATTTCCCCATAGTCTTTCAGAAGCTAAGGTTTCGAGTATACGCAATAAAAGCTGAGAAAGTACAATAATAAAAGCAACGAACAGCAATAACTATAGACAATTTTCGGTTTCTGGAGGGACCTGCAACATTTCGTTTTCGTGATGATAGAGAACAAACAGATCACTGTACATAAATAGTCAAATATTAAAAAATGAGCAAAAGACTTGCTCAGAATACCTTGGATATTTTCTTTACAAAATTCGGCGAGAATCGCTTATGAAGTTTCCAGTAATGGTACCAGTAATTTGCACGCAAATAAAATCCAAATGTTATCAGTAGAATCGATTATTTGAGTCGAGAATATGAGCATAGTGCGGCGGGTCATTCGGACACGAGTAACTGTCTGTTGATCGATAATTCTCTATCCGATCTTGACATTGAACTATCCCAGATTCAAATAGTGAAATCAGTGACAGTTTTAAATTAATTTTTTTATCGAGGTATTCGGAATGAAAAAATACCAAATGAAACTGTGGAAGATTATTTTTGATGCGTTATGTATTTTCCATATCTTCATAATCTTGTCAGCAAACACAAACCACTGCTTGACAAACATCAGACGAAATGTCTTAAATTGAGTTACCTTGTGCGAAGCATTGTAGAAGGAGATGCAGACTTCAATTGCACCATCTGTAGACCTTTATAGCGATGATTTGCAAGAAAGAGTATTGTTTAGGCCGAATTTCAAATGTGGAAAAACAAGTGGAAAAACTTTCTCTAATGAAGTGTCCTTGTACTGCTGTTTACAGTCTAGTACACTCACTGTTCAAAGGAATTATGTCCTAATGTCTACACTCTATTGGAAATTCTCATAACATTGTCCATTACAACTCGCGCGCCTGAGCGTTATTTCTCAGTTTTGAGGCACATCAAATGTTCAAATGTTGTACTCGCTCTTCAATAACAGCTGAGAAATTGAATGGTTTGACACATAACTATGCTAATGTAAATGTTGAGGATATTATGAATCAAATTGATAGAGACAAGCGACGTCTGCAAATTTCACTTTATGAAATGCCACTGCTACTAAAGTTTTCCTTTGATCTCAAAATGTTTCCTCAGAAATTTTCAGTATTCTGTAAGGCAGTATTCCTGACTTTCAACTATTCATCCGTTGATAGAATTGTTATAAAACGCGCTTAGTTAAGGTATATTTTGGCGTTCTCCTGAGAGTGATGGTTTATCTTCGTCAATACCTACGGAAACACCTAAAACGCTAATTAGTAGACATGAATAATAATAATAATAATAAAATAATAATAATATGCTTTCTCCAAAAATTAACTTTGCAAATGCCTTCACTTTATGGAAAAGGTTTGCCCAAACGAAACTGTATAAAATCCATTCTTTGAATATGGTTTAGACCTATTTGAACGTTTATTTCGCGTGATTCTTGGTTACTTCCAGTACATCACTCCCCTCTCAACTCATTCTAAAACAGGGATTCTGCTAGGATTTTCAGCTTGTTGGGGTGTAAAGTCAGAGTTAGGGATGATTATGTGAGTTTTGTGAAGTTTCAATTTTTAGCAGTAAAGGTTTTCAAGTTGAGGATTTGCTCGACAATTTGGAGGGGTGACACCCCCATTGTAGATGTGGGTCTAATCACAACGGCTTTGATTTTACTCGTTTCGCTGAGCCTGTCATAGAATAAGAGCTGAAAAGCTCACCGATGCCCCTCCCTTTCGAAAATCCTGGCTACGGGCCTGATGGTAGTGTCGGCCCAAATGATCTCCCATTGTTTCAGTTATGTGTTCCGACAGCTAACAGAAGGTTTAACGACTGTCATCAGAACTCCAAGGTTATCTTTAGAAAAGAGCTAATTCCTAATCACAGTTCCCGCACTTTATCACTCACTGATCAACCCTCCTGACTTTTACCTTCCACAAATTAGTTCTATGAAACTTTGTGAAAGGGACTTATCTTAATATCACATCTATTGTATTTTCTTGTATCTACTGTATTTGTCTCTGTTCAGTTATGGTTTTCTGTTTTCTGTTTTTTATTTTTGCTGTTTTTCTATGTTAATTCCTGGTGTAAAATGGCTACCACATTCTGTATCTAAGTTATGTACTTTAAATAAAAAAATAAATAAATATATTTTTTTAATTCCAGATTTAGAATGCTATTTGACATCTAATAGAGGAAGAACAATTTCACCGACATCAACCAAACTTTAATTTCGTACTCTTGGTCTGTGTAACACTTACGAATTTAAGACGTATAAAAACTATGTTAACTTACTTCTAGCATTCACATCAACAAATGAAAAAGACATCATCCTTCGGATATGATAGGATTAGACCAATGTTCCCGGTTTAGCCCATGAACGAAAAATGAAAAAAGTATCATGTTTAAAAGGATAAAATACACATTGCTCGTGTTTTCTGGGTTTAACTAGAAATAATCGAACGGACTAAATCACGACAGTTTAAAGCAATATTAACGTCAATAATGTTAATCCTAAAGGAATAACAAGTGCTTACAGTAGGTTTGTTTAGACCACTAATTACTAAAGTTAGACTATAATTTAAACAGCAAATAATAATAATAATAACTTTCCAAAAATATTATTTTTTCTTCAGCAATTCGTACTAAAAAGTAAAAAATGACTTTGTTTATGAATGACTAAAAAAAAAGCACAGTCACTTTATAAATTCTTCAATTGGCGTGTCCCATGCTTTGATTTTTAATCATATATAAATGATTATATGTTTTAGTATAAATTATAAGAATTATGTAAGAAAAGTACGTTTCTGGAAAGTTTTTTAAAAATTATTTCTTCGAGTTATCTTGGTGTTCGAATACTTTCTTTCAAACTGATAGTTTGTCAACCAAATCCAAATGTGTTCTCCAACGTCCGCCAAACTCAAGGAACATCGTTGCAGGCTAGTATTTATGAACTTATCCCATAAGAAATGTCGTATTTTTGTACCGTGAGGAAAAGAACGATAACTTACCTGGAATACTACTGTAGTCAGGAAAATAGTCTCCATCGGACTCCATAACACTATGACACCTGTCAATCAATTGTTGAATCCCCCGCTGAAAGAAATCACCGGTTTTGGAGGCAAAAAAACTGAGTCACTGTTCGTCGCACGTCATACTCATTTTGCAGTGTTTTCCCGGAAATGTGGTTTTGCAGGCTGCGAAAAAGACAGTAGTTTGTTGGTGCAAGATTTGGTAAAAACGCCGGATGGGGGAGTTTATCTAAGACACATTCTTCGATCTTCCTTCTGATCGAGTGTGGGCGCACGTTATCACCGTGAATGAACACACCCTTCCGATTAACCAGAGGAGAACGTTTCTCCAACAATGCAGTCCATAGGCGTTCAAGCTTGTGACAATAGACATCCGCATTGATAGTCTGGTTACGTGGCAAGAGCTCCAAATGGATTATCCCTTGGATATGCCACCAAATACTCAACAGTTGAAGAGGAAGAAACATAGGCTGCCCGTCACTGCCTCTTCCAAAGATCCATTGGTCCAAAGCAGGATGTAATTTAGCATAAGAATTAACTAACTCACACTATTTTGCTCTCAATATTGTATTTATGCGTGCTGATAAAAATAGTTTAGTGCTTTACCTAGATGCTTCTAACGAATATTCATCCTTAATAGAGGTGCAATAAATAAAACCCTTACGAAAATACACATTTTCCAAATTTAAGAAAACCCCTTTCGACAGGCCTACAGGTTGAGATAGATCTCGAAGTTTTACCTTTTTTTATTTTCAAAAATTCAAATCTCGCCTTATATGAGTGCTATCGAGAAATTATTTATTGATTTGTAGATTATTCATCAAGAGCTTTCCAATGATACCCCGCAAGACGTGGTTTTAAAAATCTTGAATTTCAACCCCAACCCCACTTGTACCCCCACAACCCCTGAATCGTTAGTGCCACGGTAAACTTCATAGGAAGTACATTCATGCAGACAAAGTTTCACTCTAAACTCCCTAGTTTAGAGCTGATATATATTTTTTCCAAATTTCAACCCCCTCCCCCGACCACCGCCTTGGGCCGATTTTGCTCAGTAACGAAATAAGCCGAGCTATTAAGCCTAGAAATAACATTATAAAATTTCGTTCAAATATCTTCAAAATTATGGCCGTTAGCGTATAAATATATATATACTAGCTTTGCTTCGCTGGAGGCAGCGCTTCCAACATGGAAGTTTGGGGGAGCTGCGCCTCTCTTTATCGTAATCAGACACTCTTTGGCAGACTGCGCCTCCATGGTACAAATATACCACCCACCAGGGGGGGGGTCACCATTTTTTGTGACCTACTTGTCATGGTACACCTTCATACCAAATTTCGTTTGACTAGCCTTAGTGGTTTAGAAAATGGGTTTTCGGGCGACCATTTTGGATTAAAGATGGCGACTTTTTTAACGTTTTATTATTTTGTCGTGACTTACTCGTGAAGGTACACCTTCAAATAAAATTTCACTTCTCTAGCTCAAACGGTGTCGAAAATGACTTTTTCGGCGGCCATTTTGGTTCAAAGATGGCGACTTTCCTAAAATTTTGTAATATTTTCTTAACCTACTAGTAATATCCTCTTAACATTTATGCCAAATTTTGTATCTCTAGCTCAAATGGTGTTGAAAATGGATTTTAGGTCCGCCATTTTGGATCCAAGATGGCGTCTTTGGATACATCATGTAACATTTTCGTAACCTACCTGTGATATTGTACATTAACACTAAATTTCATTTCAGTAGTCCCAGCCGTTTAGGCTGTATACGGTATTCTATACAACAATGGGTTCGGCGGTTATTTTGGATCCAAGATGGCGACGTTTCGAACATTTTTCAATATTTTCTCAACCTAATGGTCACCATGTATCTTCATGCTAAATCTCGTGTCTCTAGCTCAAGCGGTGTGGAAAATGGATTTTTAGAGTACGCCATTTTGTAACCAAGATCAAAAATAGTCCCCATCAGCATCGACGACCTTCTGCCAATTCTGGAAGGCCATGGATTCCATCGCGGTAGAACTTGGTGGGTCGTGAAGCGAAGAAGGTATCAAGTGCATTTTGCACCTCTACTAGGGATCTGAACTGGCGTCCTCTAAGGTGATTGTCCAAGGAATGGAACAGGTGAAAATCGGACGGTGCAATGTCCGGGGAGTATGGTGGATACAATAGTGTTTCCCATCCAAGGCGTAGAATGGTGTCCCGGGTCATCCTAGCCACGTGAGGCTTAACGTTGTCCTGTAACAGGAGGACCCGTTTGCGATTCAGAAGTGACCTCAGAGGTGCAAAATGCACTTGATATTGAAAGCGAATATATTGAAAGCGGCATGATTTTCTTCGATGTTTCCGAGATTTATAGGGGGGTACAAATATCCTAGGATATTTGTACCCCCCTATTGGGTGTTTTTGTTATTAATTTTCCATTCCAAAATGAAATATATTGAAAGCGGCATGATTTTCTTCGATGTTTCCGAGATTTATAGGGGGGTACAAATATCCTAGGATATATGTACCCCCGTATTGGGTGTTTTTGTTATTAATTTTCCATTCCAAAATGAAATATATTGAAAGCGGCATGATTTTCTATGATGTTTCCGAGATTTATAGGGGGGTACAAATATCCTAGGATATGTGTACCCCCCCGGTACAAATCTCTGGGGGTACACATATCCTACGGCACCGGCTTGAGATGCCTAAAGACGTAACTAAATTCAAATACAAAATATCATGCGACAGAGGATGGCAATATTCGAGGATTCAGACTTAAAAAATTATCAGTTCCTGGTTCTCACACAATCTCATTGCATGAACCTGACACCGAAAAGAGTTTGATTTAGGTTTTCATTTGTAGTCAAGGGTAGCAACGACCATAAAACCCAACCTCTCATTAATTTGATATACACATGAAGCGTATCATTAGTGAAGCCTTCAGGAATCTCGGGTATGTAATGAGACAAGGAAGAGATTTTTCAAATATTGATGTTTTAAAAACATTATATACAGCGTATGTTGGGTTGAAGTTAGATTATGCTGCAGTAGTATAGCATCCTAATACAAAGAAGAACACTCACAAGGGAACATCTTATATTGATAGTTGCATTGCCCAATCAAACAGTGCGCAATCGATAGAGGAGTGAAACAAAGTGAGAAATCCAAAGTTTTACGTGCCGACACCCAGAAACACAGGAGATACAGAGGAAAGAAGGATGGAGAATCATGTGATGATAGCAATGCAAAAGATACATTGACACAGAAATAATTTCAAAATGACTAAAGTAATCAAAATGAGACTTGCACAACAGTATAGTAAGCAACCAATGTACCCACAGATGCGCTCAATAACGTCATATGTAATGCAGTGTTCCCAACTGAGCACAAAATGAAGTTTTGTGAAATGGCACGGGACACAAATTATAACATCTATAAAATCGAAGTATGATGAGAACCATACCTGTGAAGTCTTGATGTACAGTGTTGCCAACGTTTGAAGATAGGCCTATATGAATGCCAAAAGTGTAACATCTCGGATGTAGGAGAGTACATACAGTACACGCTTCGAATGAGTTGAAACCAAAATAGGAGACCACGAACAAGAATATAATAACTGAAGTACAAACATAACGGACGAAGCACAGTGCCGAGGCAGTGTTGCCAAAGTGGAAAATCAGAATAGTATCAAACACAGCACACAAGCTGAAATGATCCATGCCCTTGGATGGCCAAGTGGTCCACATGTTCGATGTCCGATTGGAGCGTTCCGCAACATAGTAGTTGGAATACTACATGAAGCTAGATGTCTCGCACGACCTTAGCTCGTTTAGAACGTGAACAACAGTGGAAATGAGAGGAAACACAAAGTAAAACATAGTATTGGGCGAAAATCAAAGAATATATAATACTGCCAGAGACATCGCAGCGCGTAGACAACAGTGACGGAACAAACTGGATTATGACTACGGACAAACTCTAAAAATGTAAAATATAGTGTTCATACACGCTAGTACTGAACCATTATGTGCAACAGTGTATTAGCCGATGCATGCAATCATTATTGCATTGCTGTTACCTATTTCCATTGAATGATGGTCTGTACCTATTACTGTATGAGCTGCAAGTTGAGAAGAACCGAACCTACAGTGTCAAATATAGAAATACGCTACCACTCCAACACCCTTAAACATGTGCGGCGATTAGGTTTTAATACGCGCGGAGGGGGATTTGCCAGTGGTAGGGGAGCATGTGGTCAAATATCATCATCATATTCAGCCGTTTTCTATCCACTGCTGGATGAAGGCCTCCCCCTTTTCTTTCCACATATCTCGGTCTGCTGATATCCTCATCCATGTAGCTCCTGAAAAACGCTTGATTTCATCTACCCATCTTACATTTGGACGTCGTCTCGGTCGTTTCTTTTCTCTAGGAATCCACTGTAGTACATTTGTCGTCCACCTTCCATCTGTTCGTCTAGCTATGTGACCGGCCCATCTCCACTTCATCTTCTTCGCACTCTTGATTACATCCTCTACCTTTGTTTGTGCGCGAATCCATTCATTTCTCTTCCTGTCCCTCCTGGTTATTCCTAGCATGCACCTCTCCATTGCTCTTTGTGTGACTCTCAATCTTTGAGTCGTTTGCGCATTCAATGTCCAAGTTTCGCAGCCGTACATCATTACAGGTAAGACACATTGATTATAAACTTTACGCTTCAGACACATTGGAAGTTTGCTTTTGAAAATAAAGTGTAGTCTTCCAAAAGAACTCCACGCCATTTTACATCTTCTATTTATTTCATCAGTCAACTTTGCATTCGATGTTTTAAGCTGGCCTAGGTAAACATACTCATCAACTATGCCTATTGTCTCTCCGTTAATCTTCACTTCCTTCTTTGCAGCATGTTGGTTGTACATTACTTTTGTTTTACTTAAGTTCATTTTAAGGCC
>JAGDQP010053379.1:0-13575 GCA_022664845.1 Lepisma saccharinum | reverse complement strand
CGTGTTCGGTCTCATTACCCTCCACCATCATCCCTTAAGGAACTGGAGCATGTTTTGGAGGAAGAATGGTACAACATTCCACACACCACGATTCAGGAGCTGTATACGTCCATTCCACGTCGGATCCAAGCTGTTTTGGACTCAAAAGGAGGCCCCACACCATACTAGGTATGATTTTCACACTTTTTCAAACGTTTTAGATTTTTTTGTCCAACCCCTGTATTTATAAACATCTTAACTGACGGTGTTTTTCGTGTCAGGGGATGATGAAAGGAGAAAGTACATAGAAACTTTCCGGAATTTCTGACTTGAGAGTCTCTGCATTAGACATAGTTCTAAAGAAATCTACCTAACATGTAAAATAATCGCCCCCCCCCCCTAAATTCCCCCTCCGCCATAAATTTCTATTGCTGTTGGTTTTCTTGACCTGATGATGTTTTCATTCGATTCAGCGAACCAAAAATCCTATAAATCGATGTCTCACACGCCTATTTCACGCAACAATGGAATTCCAGTACTTTTCCCCTACCCCCTCAAAAACACCCTTCCCCCCTAGAATCTTTATGCTCTATTCGGTTTTGTGAACCTCATGTCTAAGGTAATTTATTACCAAAGTTTCACGAATGCAGGAATTTTTCGATTTTGGGGTCTATTTTTAGCTTATTTTACCTGCACTAAAAACGAGCTAAAACGAGTCGCACGAGCGAGCCAAACATCAAACTCGACTCGACCGAAAAACAGCGACTCGACTCGAGAAAATTACCTTTGGCTCGACTCGAAACTCGACTCGAATTCGAGTCGAGTCGAGTTTTAGCTCGACTCTTGTCCACCCCTAAATGTGTTATAATAGGTCGGGCAAAATAGAAAATCAAAAAAGGAAATAGAAAAAAAAAAGGAACAGTGCGAACGTGTGTGTGTGTGTGTGTGTAAGCAAGTAATACTAGATCTATTCGAAAAGTAAAACAAACAAAAAAAAAACAATGACTCTAGTGTAGTGGTCTAGGTGCTGGCTTTCCGCGCTGAAGGTCGCGGGATCGAAACCGCTTGTCTATTTTATCTTTTTTTCCAAACTGTATATTATTGAGAACTTTCAATAAATTCGTGTGGATAAAGATGCACCAGCCGTCACTTGAACTGAAAGGGATCATGGGTAATCGAGTTACGTCAGCTTGTATACGTCATGGTCGAGTGAGTCTCAGGTTGAACCTTGTAACATGCCTACCTTCCTGTCAAGATCATAGATGAACTATAATAGTTATAAAGCGTCAATCTCGTTTAGACTTCCTTTACAATCCGAAAATTACGCTAATATAATAAAGGAGATACTTGAAATTTTAAACAAGCATCTTTGGCAGCTATACGACCCACTAGTCACTACTGCAAAATTAGTAACAAATAAATAATGAAAACTGTTTCTAAGTAGTTAAAAACAGATACATCAAATTATTTTAGAAAAGACGTTTACTTCTTTTGGAAACACCAAGTAAGACTAAAAAAGTATCAAATAATAAATTTTTAAAAAACAAAACTATAAAATATTTGTTAATTTTATTGTCAAAATTATTTCAACACAATCACCTTTTTCTGTATTAAAATTGCTTTCTAATGCGTATTAAAATATGTTGTCAAGTGGTGAATTTCAGGAGATTTTCAAATTATTTTTAAAGCATAGATAACACATTGAAAAAGGTATTTTCTTTGAAAGATACTATTAAGATCTTATTTTAAAACGATTTTCTGTAATTTGGAAATTGTTTTCGCGTTCTATTTGCTACTTGTGCAGTTTAACCATAATGATAATACAAATGTAGCAATATTTTGAACTTCAGGAGAGATTTCCTGTTAAATAAAAAACCTTTCGGCCCACGTGTGCTAAGTTTCTTAGCAGTAAGGTGCCAGAATCTGATATTCCTACTTCTGGCAGTGTGCGAATTAGCAGAGGGATCCCCGGAAACCCCCCCCTTCCCTGGCAAAAAAAAGATTCCTACCTTGACAAATTAATTTTCGTCCCTGCCAGGGATAAATTTCTTGTCCCCAGCAGAAGTTTCGATCAAGATAAGATAGAAAATCGGAAAATTTTTATTTGGCAGAAGTTTAACCTATTTTCATTGAAGTGACAACGGTATATGATCAACTTTCACTAGCAGCTAAGAAGCCATTTGTTTTGTGATATTTTTGAAGTAGCTTCATGTGAATGATTTAGTATGATTGGTTTGATTTAGAAACACCCATTTGGAAAATGGGACTGCATATCTTCCCTACTCTCCTCTCTCTCTCTCTCTCTCTCTCTCTCTCTCTCTCTATATATATATATATATATATATATATATATTACTTTCAGTTCTATACAAAATGTTCACCAAAATTCTTTTGAATCGTATTGAACGGGACTTGGATTTTAACCAGGGAAGGGAACAAGCCAGATTCCGTCGTGGATTAAGCACAATGGACCACATACAAACATTGAATGAAGTTATGGAAAGGACTAATGAATATGAACTTCCACTATGTTTGGGATTCATAGATTTTGAAAAAGCTTTCGATTCGGTCTCCTTGTCAGCAGTACTTAAATCACTTGAACATCAAGGCATCGAAAATGCGTATATCAAGCTACTGCGAAACATTTATTCGACTGCCACATCCGTCATTAGACTACATCCAGAAAGTGAAAAATTTTAAATTGGAAAGGGAGTAAGGCAAGGAGATCCAATTTCCCAACATTGTTTTGTGCGGTCCTGGAGAGAGTGTTCCAGAATTTAAACTGGAATGAAGTTGAAATTAAAATTAATGGCGAATTTCTTCATCACCTACGGTTCGCTGATGATATAGTCCTGTTTGCTTCAAGTGCAGAAGAACTACAAACCAGAATGGAAGAACTGAGTAACGAGAGTTCGAAAATAGACCTTAAAATGAACTTAAGTACAACAAAGGTCATATACAATCAACATGCTGCAAAAAGGGAAATAAAGATTAGCTGAGAAACAATAGGCATCGTTGATGAGTATGTTTACCTAAGCCAGCTCAAAACATCGAATGCCAAGTTGACTGATGAAATAAATAGAAGATGCAAAATGGCGTGGAGTTCGTTTGGAAGACTACACTTTATTTTCAAAAGCAAACTACCAATGTGTCTGAAGCGTAAGTTTATAATCAATGTGTCTTACCTGTGATGATGTACGGCTGTGAAACTTGGACATTGAATGCGCAAACGACTCAGAGATTGAGGGTCACACAAAGAGCAATGGAGAGATGCATGCTAGGAATAACCAGGAGGCATCCAGGAAGATAAATGAATGGAATCGCGCACAAACAAAGGTAGAGGATGTAATCAAGACTGCGAAGAAAATGAACTGGAAATAGGCCGGCCACATAGCTAGACGAACAGATGGAAGGTGGACGACAAATGTACTACATTGGATTCCTAGAGAAAAGAAGCGACCGAGACAACGTCCGAATGCAAGATGGGTAGATGAAATCAAGCGTTTTTCAGGAGCTACATGGATGAGGATATCAGCAGACCGAGATATGTGGAAAGAAAAGGGGGAGGCCTTCATCCAGCAGTGGATAGAAAACGGCTGAATATGATTATATATATAATAAATCACAGCCATAATCAATCAACTAGTGGATGAGGGCTCTCCCCGAAGGGAGGAGTTGGTCTACTGCTCCCACGCTGACCAGACGGGTTGGGATATATACAGGGTAAGTCAAAATGATGGACCCGATTTCATAAATTTATTTTGTGAAATATAATGAACATATCTTAATGTGAGCTACTCGCAAGGAAAGGCAAAAGTTCAAAGTTTAGTTGAGTTTAGTTTATGTCCCGCGTGGTTGCATTGTCTACCGCTACGCGGCGCTGGAAGCAGTTAACGAAAATGGCGCTGACTGGAGAGCAGAAATCGTTCTGTGTGCTGGATTACCATGTAAACAACTCTGTGATGAGTGTTCAACGGCATTTCCGTACCAAGTATGGCAGAGACCCACCTACTGGAAAAACCATTCGTACGTGGTATGAAAAATTCAGAGATACGGGCTGCATCTGTAAGCGAAAATCGACTGGCCGTCCTTCAGCTGAGGAAGAGACAGTGGAACGTGTTCGCGCCAGTTTTGTGCGGAGTCCACAGAAGTCTACCTACCGGGCAGCGAGGGAACTTGAAATGCCACAGAAAACTGTATGGCGAATTCTGCGGAAACGTTTACAAATGAAATCCTATCGCTTGCAACTGCTACAAGCCTTAAGAGACACTGATTATGCTGCTCGAGCGTCTTTCTGTGCTGATTTTCTCACGTTAATGGAAGAGTATGGGTTCGCCGCAAGGTTACGTTACAGTGATGAAGCGGTGTTTCACCTTTCTGGGAATGTGAATAGACACAACGTAAGGATCTGGGGAACTGATAATCCGCACGCAGTTGTGGAACACCAACGCGATTCACCCAAGGTGAATGTGTTTTGTGCCATTTCCCCTGAAAAGATTTATGGGCCCTTTTTCTTCCTTGAACCTACTGTGACAGGACATGTTTTTCTTGATATGCTGCAACAATGGCTCCTTCCACAGCTCGAAGAGGATAGTGCAGATTTTATTCTTCAATTGGATGGTGCCCTCCGCATTACCATGGCAGCGTTCGGGATCATCTCAATGAGGCATTGCCACAGCGCTGGATAGGCCGTGCATCTCAGGAGGATCGAGTTCTCATTCGTTGGCCACCTCGTTCCCCCGATCTGACCCCGTGTGATTCCTTTTGTGGGGTTTCATAAAGGATCGTGTTTACGTACCACCACTTCCAACAACATTGGGTGACCTTCGCGCCCGCATCACAGCAGCCATTGCAGAGATTGACCGTGACACACTACACAAGGTTTGGCAGGAGATAGACTATCGGCTTGATGTGTGTCGTGTTACGCGAGGTGCTCACATAGAGCACTTGTGATGTGACTGAAAAAAACTTTGAGAGTTACCCTTCTTACCACATGTATTACATTCAGATATGTTCATTATATTTCACAAAATAAATTTATGAAATCGGGTACATCATTTTGACTTACCCTGTATATAAACCTGTTGAAATCCGTGCTTATGTTTTATTCCCGGACTAAAAAGTTTAATTCGCACACTGCTTCTGGGTGAGACTCGGTTCCTATGAAAGAGCTTCGAAAGTCGTGTGCAACGTGTAAATGTTAGGTGATGATGATGGTGGCTTATAGTTTCTCCACTAGTGGGGACACAAGTCTGAAACCTCTGAGAAAGATATCTCCGAAACGCCTTGTTCTGCAATTACTCTTCTTGGCGCAGAGTATTAATGGAAGACCGTTCGCTTGTCATGCGATAGGTTCGCGGTTCGGGTCCTTATCATCTTCCTTTTTCTTTTCCTCTAGTAAATGTTATGTTACAGTATGCTTTATGCCACTACTGTGTAAGTTTTTCCTCTTTAATTCGTATTCTTCATTTTGTTTCATTTATTTAAATTAAGTGCATTGCACTTCATGAATAATAATAATAAGCTATTATTATTATAGAACAACGACGGTTTTCCGTCGTTGCTTGAATTTTTTAACATCGAGGGTTAATTTACTAGAGCAACGACGGGATGGAACGGCACAAAACTTTGCGTAAACAAATTTTTTGAGTAAACAGTACTTTTGCGTATGCCCACGGCTAACAGTTGGTTAGCGGCTTGTGGGCTGCGTCCCCCGCGGCTAACGCCGCCCAACTTCCTTCGGACGCACCCTCCCCCCTTGCTGGTGGATTTCTATACATCCTAGTTTTTAGTGGCCTCTTTTAAAATTGTAAATAACAACTTTTATTAAATTTCCTTTTGTGTATTTACATAAAAACGAAAAAAAAAAACCTTTAATTTTCTTAAAGAAATATGCAAAAGGTCGACACCAGGGTTTGAACTAGGGATCTTTGGATTAGATTCCTGACTACTTGTCCGCAAGACCAAACTGCAGCTGCAGAACTGAGCGCTTCTCGCTATCACTTGTAGTTCAAGCTACGCGAGAGTGGAATATATTCCGTCGTTGCTCTAATAAAATAACCCTCGATGTTAAAAAACTTAAAGCAACGCCGGAAAACCGTCGTTACTCTAGACACAACCTATTATTATTATCTCTGTAAATGTTATGCAACTGTTTATTTATTCATATTTTCATACTGTTTGTTTTTATGCAAAGATACAACACAAAGTCTGCTAAGCATATAAATTAGCCTATCTTTTAAATAAATGAAACAAAAAAGAAGAATATGAAGGAGATAACAAAAAGCTACATAACGCTAACATTCATTTACATGTAGAAAGCATACAGTAAAATATAGAATTTACACATTACTAGAGAAAAAGTAAATATAAGGTATTGACTTGAGGAAGTCTCGAACTGCGTACCCTTCGCTTTGCAAGCGAACGTTTTTCTTTTTCTCTTCGATTCCAGTACTCAATTAATCATCGTAAACTCTGAATCAAGCGTGAAGCTAAGAAATTTCTATCCAAAAATGCAAGATGGAGCCAGATCAAAACTTCAATTTGCAAGTATCGGACACCTCCCCAAAAATAGACTCAGAGGTTTATGAAAAATAGTATAACTTCAGGCGTAATTATATATATTTAATGTACATTTCATACCCAAACACACTTTGGACCCCTCCCAAAACCAAATTCTTGATACTTGCCTACATTATGGTGACGTTACTGTAACAGATTGTCTGTCGTATTTTGCGTATGGCAGTACCAGCAAGATTTTTTGTAAGAAACTAGTTGTGTAGAGCGTATAATATTGGTCGGTAAGTGGCTGAAGTTTGTAGAAGATGGAGGATAAAATTAATTTTATTTATTCCAGCTTTTGTCATAGTGTACGCTCTATACGTCTTTGTAAATAGTTATCAGAGACACCTCTTAGCACACACAGCGACATCGTGCAATCAAAACTTTTACGAAAACCCACGTATCATTATTATTTTTAATATTTCTAACGTAATCCAATGGAATTGGTGCTTCGCAATACCGAATACACAAAGAAGCTATTCTGAATCACTAAATCAATGTGGTCCATTTGGAGGGTTTAAATTACGGCAAGGTACAAGTTTTAACATAGACTAATTATATAGTTTTTGGCTATACTCAATCCAAATACTATTTCAACTAATTAACTGAACTTCAGCTTCACGGTTTAAAATGATCCATGGGACTCCCTAAAGCCCATCCAACACTTCATTATCCGTACATTTGTTTTTCCATTAACGGAGATAAGGAAACAAACTCGCCTATAACCAACCTCGAAACAGTTTTGTAGTTTCCTAGTACATAAATATTAGACGCTCGCACGCTATCATCTTGATACTCTTAAAACTATTAACAGAAAATTAATATATCATCCACAGCACATCGCGCCATGATCCAGATTTGCTGTGAAATTTATTCCCTATTCACACCAGTGCTGGCCAACACTCAATGATGATGCCGATATTTCTCATAGAAGTCGTGACGTCATACCTGGTACAAAAACTGTTGTGAGATCAGCAATTCCCAGGATTGGTGCCTAGTAACTGTCACATCACGGCAGCACTAAAAAAAGTAGCGTAGATGTCGATAAACATAGGAAAATTGCAATATGCAGTATTAAAACGTCACGCAGAATTCGACTGATCTCATTTCCAAACGAACTATGCTCACATTTTAAAATAAATGAGAATCCTGATGTTTCATTTCTAAGAAAATTATTTCTCGGTGCACAGATAAGAACTTTTTTAAAAATCAGTTTTAAGAAACTGTTTTCTTACTATGGTTTTAGACTGTCTGATAGGTACACTCATGCTCAAAAAATTTTTCGCATGTCTTTATTTGACAGTTTTTTACAAATAATATTTTTCTCCTTGGATTCTCGCGTTTGCTTGATTGTTTTGTTTGTAAAGTAGGTAAAAACGAATATTACCTGAAATTTTGTCACAAAAGTATTGATAAATAATGAAACAAGAAACAAAAAATGAAATATTGAGAAATTGTCCAAAAAATTCTAAGTCAAAAAGTCAGAAATGTGGCAACATATGGAAAATCGCAGGGAAATTTAGAGGAAAAGAAGGGAAATTGTTTTTGCTCACCGAAACAGTCCATATCTCCAATACTATCTGGAACTGAAAATAGGGAAATACTCACTCAAATGAAACATTACGGAAACAAAGGTTACAGACATAATGCATGCGCTGTATAATCATGTGACAGAAACTATTATATTCCCCGAAATGGTGCGAAAACGGACATACAATCTTTTTTAACTTTCGAAGTGAAGACTGTCAATCAACGGTGCATCAATAAATGCGTATCAAGTTATCATATAATAACCACCTCGTGGAGTAGTGGTTAGGCTTTGAGGTTACGGTATAAGGGGTCCTCAGTTCGAATCTCCACTCATCCTTCAATTACTTTTTTTTATTTCTGTAGTTTGCGAATATCGTTTTCTTTGTTGTATTTTCTCATTGCTGATAGAATGGTATTTTTACATTACAAGTAGACACTCAGAAAAATGTAAGTGTTGTGTATTAAATTCGAAAACAGTAAATATGGTCTCAAAACTGTATTCTAATGTAAGATCTAGCAACAGGTCCTCTGAATGCATATGCTCGAAAGTATTTACACTTCTAATATGTAAAAAAAACTCTGATATTTAAAACGCATTACGATTAGTAGTCGTGAGTTTTCACAGATAGTGATATAGAAGATGAAATTAAAAAGTAAGGTATTCTTCATGTAACTAGTTAATTCCCCAAACTTCTGACAATTTCCAGTTGTCAGAACGCAAAACGTCTAATTTAGAAATAAACTATATTTTACGTAAGGATAAGTATGTTTACGTTATAGATATAACTAGTGTAATTCCTGTATTCCTCTTCAGCAAAGGTTTTTCGTCATTATAATTCTGGGTGGCTGAAGTGGAAGTCTTTTTTACGAGTTTTTTTTAATTAGAATGACTTGTAGTAAAATAGGAATAAAAATAAAGAAAAACCTAACTGGAAAACATTAGAGGAAGGTTATTATAATTTCTGTGTGTAAGCGATCAACGCAGCTAATACTTGACCATCATTAGACTTGTTACGGTAAGAAAGACCTTTTACATTTCTGCGTGTGTGCGCAAATCACAGCGAAACTGAAAACCGAGACCTTACAATAAGGTTAAAGAAACTACTCGGTTTTTCTCGACGTTTGTCTGTAGATAATTGCGAATACTGACATTTGTAATAAACATTACGGAATATATCAAGTAACTTTTCCAAATGTCTAAATAGTGAGCACTAATTTGAGTTGTTATTGTTTTAAATGTAATTAGATTAATTACAAGTATGATTGCAGCACTAACCTAATAAGACAGTTTGTAGGGGAATTTCCAAAAACGGATAGTTATTCATACCGATTACTGCGAGAAATAAAGGAAAATTCCTGGAATCACCGAAACAGTCTTTTTTTGCCTGTTCTACAAAAACAAAAAGTTCTGGGCGCAGATGCACAACGCGAAAGCGTAATTATAATTAATTTAAGAGGACTTGTAAAATCTCTAGACTTTAATCCATTAGAACTTCTCTGAGAATATGAGGAGTCCAATAGCCTGTTCGTGCTTAGTATGCACTACTCTCCAACTAAAACTCTTTGTTGCTTGCCATTCAGTATTCATAGTTAACATCACTTCCAGGGAGTACGCTACACCCCCCCCCCAACCCCCTCCCTAGACTTCGACAACACCCCCCTAAGGAAAATCTCTGGACACCCCCCTTAGGGAGGGTGCTCTTTCGCGACATTTAATAGTGAGAAATTCCTGGAATTTCGATTTACAAATACGGAAATTATGGTAATACACAATCAAATCTTGGTAGCAGTATTGCATTTATTCCGAAGAAATATCTTCTTTTGGGCTACATTCCTTTCTTGTCGCCTCACAAAAATCCATCAGCAGCAAAAGAAATGAGGCACAAAACTTAATGTTCACATCTCCGTATGAAAACGCCTGTTTGGTGACTGCTCCCTGCAGTGTTAGAGTGCACAGATGATAGACTTTCTTCAGACGCACATCAACATTCACTCATTATCTATTCAGTTGTTTTGTGTGCATTGTTGAAAAGGCGGAACGCGTCACAATGAAGAGGAGAATTATTAAAACAAAGGAACTAACATTTATGTTTCTAATTTAAGTGAATCTTTGTTTCATAACTAAATAAATGGAAATAAAAGTAACAATGTTTACAAACTTGATGCGCCGACCTTTCCAATACACCTAACTCTGTTCTTCAGGGTTTGATTTCATCATACTCTCATTCATTACAAAAAAGGTAAAATTCATCTATGTCAACGCTAACGAACATTTTGCGAAACAAAAGCGATATGAAATGAAACACCGAGCGGCCGTGGCTCAATGCTTTGGCATTGGATTCGTTTTCCGGAGGTCCAGGGTTTCACTCCTGGAGACGGCCATCCTGACTGAAGTTTTCATAGAAGTCTTATTATGCAAATGCCTGGATCATATCTTATTCTATGTCCGTTTCCGTCCAATTCCCTTTTCTATTGTTCATGCTTGTTGTTGTTGCTAAGCTCCAATGTAAAATAGTCTCCGAGTTGTATATGGAGATACCAGAAATAAATAAATCTTCGAATGTGTTGACGCTGCTGGATCTGGACGCTGCTCGTGATGTTTAGACATATACTCACATATACAGTTACAGACAGACCACAAGTGGCTGTAGACAAAGTCATATGTTTCCCCACCTAGATCCCAGTTAAATAAGGTATCATTCAAACACTCATTCACTTTTGCCAGTCTTCAGTATTCAGACTAGCACAAACACAAATAAAGACAGACAATAGTTAAAATAGCTTCTTCTTTCCCCTGAACGTGCTACGTTGTCACTAAAAATAAAAGAGAGAGATCTCAAACAATTTCCTTAGTCAAGATAGTATGACATTGGCTACATAGTTTTTTTCCATTTTTTAAAAACTCTACTCTCAGATGAAATGTTTAGCACCGCAGCCGTGCGTGCACTTTCTCTTATTTATGTTGGAACTGACAATATTTGAAATTCGAAAGAGTATAGCTAAGAGAGGTTTCTCGCTGCGTTAGTCAATATTTCGTCAGGGAATCGGGATTTCTGAAAAAAAAATTCTTTAAATTTAATATTTTAATAGCCACGTGCAAGCAGGTGCCGACCGGGTAGCCTTGCGGTCTAAGGCGTTAGGGCAACGACTCCAAGGTCCCGGGTTCGAGTCCTGGTAGGGGAATGGGTGTTTTTGGAGTTTAACTTGGCGTAAAGGGTCGAATCGTGACGGACCGAAGTCAAAGGTGTTGCTATAGAAAATAAAGTTTTTGCGTGCATGAAGGTAATAATGACACCCACTACTTTGAATCTTTGGCGTGCCGGAACTCATTACAAACCATGGACTATTCATCCCTTTCTTGTTAATTATGATTCGCCAGTTTCTTGCAGAGTTTATACGGTTTGTAATTATCGAAACGGGAGGGCATGCCATGGTCCAGTCAGGATTTGTTTCTGGGTTTGCTCCCGGATATCCATATGGTTAACGCTCTCGCGGTCTCGCCCTTCGTGACAACGGTTCCAGGTTCGATTCGCAGAATTTTGATACTTATCCAGTATCGTGATAAATATTGTGGAGACACTTTGAATACAAGAAGGAGCAAATTGGGATTATGGGAGCCAAAGTACAACTGCGACGAGAGCCGATGCGCTGACTACGTACTACCCAACAGAAAGGAGTTTGAATATTATTTTATTTTATTTACGGCATTTAAGATCTCAGGCTCAGGCCGAGTAAAAGGCCGTCTGGTACACCCTAGCGCTCTACGGAATGTCTTACCATTAGTTTAGGTTTGAGTTAGTAGACATGATTTTAGGTGTTCGAAACGTCAGTGTGGAAAATTTCTGCATGATTTGAAAAAGAAACGAGATCATGAGTAATATTTTCTCGTCGTGAAAGTTTAAAGAATTTTATTCAAACGTCCATCAATGCTTTGATTTGTAGCGACAGAAAAGCGAAAAATAGATACCAGAAACGTTCCTCTCGAAATATACAAACGTTTGTATATGTTTGCGACTAATCTGAAAATAACCTTATTGGTCAAAAGTTGAATTTTGTATTTTTAATTTGTTTCTGCATCTCATTGAGCATTCCGAAAAAAAACATATTAAAATGATATTTTACAATCCGTAAGCCAATTAACAATAACACTGTTAGGAAGAACTGAATTTGTGGAAGTGGGTGCCCAGATTTCAAGATTTGTTTGGAAATCATCGATCACTCGATCACTTTGGGCATCGATCCGAGAACCTTGGAATAAGTAATGCATATAATTTGCACTAAGTTATTTTATCAACTATGATGCAATTTTGATATACACTCCAGGAGAGCTTACTTATATTTAAAATGTAATATTTTTTGCTCTAAAGACATAGTTGAGGTAAATAATCTCTTTCATAGTAATTAAAATTTAATATTAGATATCTGTCCAAATTTTACCAAATTAAGGTTTGCAAAAGCTAGACAAGTGCAAAAAGAGAAATAAGAATATATAAAATTATTTGAAAGATATTAGTTCTGTTGGTAATTCATTCTAATCGATGAAAATGATCCGAAGCGTGAATATCAATTCTCCTCGTAGTCTAAAATCAGTTTCCTACCGAACGACAGAGGAATAAGTTGTTTGATTTTCCTTCGCAAGTAATTCAAAATAATAATAATAATAATGTTGGTTATGCACAATTCTCATTTTGAAAAGTATGACAAACAGAAACACGCGCGCGCGCACATACCCACACACACGCGTGCGCATACATGGTAAGACATAATGGATGACTGTATAATATAGTGTATAAGTGAATCCCCCAATAACCATAGACATCCCCCTTCGACTATATTCCTGGCGTACTCCCTGACCACTTCAGTAACTCTTTTGAACATCTGACAAAATCCATGCCGAGGCGAACCGCACAGTCATCAAGGCAAAAGGAGGATGTTAATCTCACTAGGTGGATGCGTCAATTCATTTGGCACTTCAATGTATAGTTTTTTCTTTGGTAAAAAAAGCAACTAAATATTCACTTTCACGATATTTCTTTTAACAGAAACTATTTCAGATTCGTGATATGAACTTTAGTTTGTAAAGAAGTCTAATTTTAAAAGAAAGATTTCGACAACATTGTAGAGCTTTGCTGGTAAGTAATGTATTCGAGTAAGATATGAGCTTTTAGAACTTAGGAATAAATCTCAAGAGTAGGATAATAGAATGAAGTTCAGTGGTTACTTTTGCGTTTTCAATAACTTGCATTCAATGAATCTGTGCCGGCCGGGTAGCCGTGCTGTCTACGGCGGTAGGCCAACGACTCGAACGTCCTGGGTTCGAGTCCCGGCAGGAGCATGGATGTGGATTATAATGGCCAATGGGTGAATCATGACGGACAGGAGTCCAAACTTACTACACTGACCCATATAAAAATAAAACTTTACCAAAAAACGTTTACCATCAATCAACCTAAACTTCAGAAATATATCAAGGCCTAGCAAACGTAATTTAATCGTAGTCTGTAA
>JAGDQP010053378.1:0-13576 GCA_022664845.1 Lepisma saccharinum | reverse complement strand
AGTATTATAAATCTGGAATTATAAGAGCTATACCGTAGGCTATATACTAGCGGTATATTGTAATTATTCATATCATTAGTTAATAACAATTGTGTTACAGTTGTAGTTGTTGCTCCCATATAAAAAGTTGTTGTTGCTAATTTCATGGAGTACAAACTGAACAATGACAGCTAAATTGTGACAATGCATGATTTAATCAAGAATAGATATCAATCAGTAGTTGAATTTAATTTTTAAGGTTTTCGGCAACTTTGGCTCAGACTGGATGGATGATCGGATGATTGATGGAATGAAGAAAGTGGAAGGAAACTGGAAAACCCCGAGACAAAACACACACAAAGCTCACATGGCACGAGCAAAGTTTGAACCGACGATCAATTTGTAGCCATAATTATTTCGATTCACAATATTGCATGATTGTCGAAACTAGTGCGAAATTTTTAAAATAGAAAATCTACTTGATCCTGGTGTCGCTGTGACGTCAATATATCAACTACGATAGGGGCCTTATATTTTGGAAATAAAAATACCGGGACACTCCACTTTTTACATTGGACATAATAATAAATTTTAGTAAAGTGGTCAATGACATTGATAGACTGTATTAATGCACTACAAAATATAAACAATAAAAATACAGGTATTAAGCCAATTACCTAACAGTTTTCTGTCATCAAACTCTTCAACAACTCGACAGCTAAATTCTTAACTCTACTCAGAAGAGCCTGTCAAACAGAAGTGATCACCTGAGATACTGACTACTGCTATTATACAGGGTGTCCTCGAAATAATGGTGCAAACTTTCGTAGGTGATTATTTACACCTAAACAAGAAAAATGTTCCTCTGAAGAACTTCCGAAATCTAATTAGTTTCGGAGATGCAATCGCTGAAAGTCACGGGCGCATCGTAACAAATGACGTCATAGCTCGACACATGATGACGTAGTGGTGTCAGCTTAGCAAATCACACTCGAAGTAGTACCCGATACATCTGTTTAAGCAATGTTTTTCATTGAGGGAGTGTTGCATAAACAGGTTTCGCAACCAAAGAATTGTATTGTCAAGGAATTAATGGTTTAATAGGACAAGCATAAAAATCTTCTCTAAGCTGCATCGCCAATCATAAACATAACTTAAGTAGATACATTGAGTACTACTTCGAGTGTAATTTGCCAAGCCGACCCCCGCTTCCCGCTTACGTCATTACGTGTCGAGATCTGACGTTCATTTGTAACGATGCCGCCGTGATTTTCAGAGCCTATATTTCCAAAACTAATCAGATTTCGGAACTTCAAAGGAACTTTTTTTTGTTTTGATGTAAATAATAACCTCCCGAAGTTTGCTCCATTATTTTGGGACACCCTGTATACAGCGATTAGCATCTCACTGGATCAGTCTAATATAGTTTTAAAGAAAGTTTACACCTCTAGATGTTCTACCTTATCTTCTGATGAAAGAGCAATGAATATGTATTGAAAGGAGGGTTAAACTGGACATTTGTCGTCCCGAAAATAATTTCTCGGGACATTTGGGACCCCTAAGCTAGGACCACAGAAATGTGACGTATTCTAGAATGACCCAACAAGGCAAAATCATCTTGATATTTTGCATAGTTCCTGAGTTCTTCCAGTTTTTACCAGTCTCACTGTTTCTCCGAAAGTATTAAATCGGTCGCGAACACACAACAAAACGCTACTGTATCTCCATACGATTCAAAGGTTTGTGAATAGGCTTTTAGCAAATGAAAGGGAATCGCCGCCTAAAAGCAACCTCAGTATGGAAGGTCTTTGACTAATTCATAAAAGGGTCGGCCGCGACCAGCGTTCGAAAGCCGAAAGCAATAAATTTAAAAAAAAAACGCGTTTATTAGTGAATTTCAAGCGATTGTAGGAACGAATAGTGTGTGAAGCTTCGTATTGTATGCTTTAAGAAGTTCTAGCTTCACTTATTGGAAGATGATATTTATAACATGTTGTTAAATGAAAATATTTCATTTTTAACGAATTTATTATTATCGTCAGAATTTAACGAATGTACAGTACGTGTGATCATTCTGAATACCCATGAGTCTATTGGTCGGGAACAAAGTTTCCGTCCACTTTAATGGTACGTTGTCACGGAGATAGTTTACAAGCCTGGTAACAGAAGTTCGCCAATAGCAAGAGCCGTACCATCAGTAACTTGATAGTACGACCGTTGCTACTGGTTAACTTCTGTTACCGGGCTTGAAAACTATCCCCGTGACAACATAGGATTAGGGTGCGGATCACAGCCGCCATTTTACTATGTGCCTTCCACTGATTAATATGGGGAATTGCTTAACTCGTCTTACGCCTCTCATTCGGAGAAAATTGACTGGTAGCACGGAAGGTGCACATTTCTATATATTTTCTGAAATCGAACATAATAACGTTGCTAGGAAAAAATAAAAGTTATGGTAATGCGGGAATTTGAACCCATATTAACTATGTGTCGGCCTGAGTCTCGGATACCTATAGGTCATGAATAAAATTCAAATTAACTACGTGCCTTAAACCCTTCGGTCACCGGGGCTACGTTAAATAGCGTTTAATTCAGGCGAGTTCTTGCACCGCTGCAATAATTATATGAACTGTACCTAGATGTTCTTTTCTTTCCGCATTCCACAGAAGTTGGATTTGCAGAGTCCATTTCCGTGCTAGACGACTTCACTCACTAAACCCTTTCAGAAAATATACAGAAACGTAGACCTTCCATGGTACCAGTTCGTATCTTCGAGTCAGAAGTAGAGATCGGGTTTCACGCAAGTTTTCTTGGTGGTTATTTTGACTATTTGAGTTTTAAATATACGTAGTGTACCCTCTTGGTGAGTGATGTTCGCTTTCTTTTAATCAAGGGGTCCCGGGTTCAATTCCCGGTAGGGAGACAAGTGGCTCCGAGTCCACGTTAAACTGAAGGTCCCGTCCTTTAGAACGTTATCTTCATTCGACAGAAGGCAATAGCAATCACCATCTGTTCACCTTACCCAGTAACCTTCGGGTCCGGACCTGCCTTCGGGAAGAACACCGACCATCATTAGTTTCTTGAAATACATCTATCTGATCATAATATATAATTACTAGTCCACTACATTAAACATAAAGTCTATGGAACAATACAAGACAAACAGTAAAGGCAAAATACATTTAACACCTTTCTTCATACAAGAAACGAAGCAAATTAACTTATCGCTTTTCACATAGTTCCCATGCAGAACGATGCACTTGTGCAGTTCCTCGACTTCCGTCTGCATCCTGCAGAGAACAACCGATGTCAAATTTCTACAAATTTCATGTTTTTACACCTGGATTCACTTATGCTAAAGGCCAAGCGCTGCGCTGTTACTTTCTAATTTGCCTCACATATTGTACGACTTACAAGTGAAACACATTAATTCAAAAAAATATTTTGAGAAAACAAAGGAAAACTAAATTGTAACTCGAAAATACAATACTGGAAAAATAAATATCAGGATTATATCTCTATGCTTTTTATTTACACTATTTATCTATCAAGTATACAGGATTATTTTCATTATGTTTATCTGTTGCCATGGGAACTAATAACGAGGAAATATAAAAATGTGCGTGACAGTGTATTATTTATTTCCCAAATTGTTAATACACACACATTTATGGACGAACACTATTGTTCCTCACCAATCAAAAGAAGACACATCTTTAGTCTAGTAAACCACATTAACTTAAAATCGCAATGTGTTTCACTCGTAAGCCAACGATATCATCATGTAGTTTTATAAGCACCAGCTGTCGAACATGAGAATTAGGTGAAAACAAAAGCACAAATTCCACTTCTGAGGAACATATGACGAATAAAATAATTTTTATGTAAATCAATGGAAGGACCATATAAAGATATGGCGAAATGATTTACACAGTTAAGCAGGGTGCAAATTACGGCTGGGGATGGTGGGATAATCCCCCTCTAATTTTTTTTTTATCCTTGACTCGAATTCACTGTCCCAGGGGTGATATTTCCCCCCCTCTCACACATTATAGCTTTCTTTTCACGAACTTACAATGAGACTGGTAAGACTGTGCGCACTAGTTATCAAAACAATCCAATCATACACAGTAAAAAATGGCTGTGTTAATTCAACACAATCCGGTGTCCCAGCGTGACTACCACTTTTGTGTTAAACCAACACAACACACGGTGTTGATTTTGGTACTGGGAGAAAAAAAAAGTTACGGCAGCAGCTAGGTTTGAACATGGGTTGCTAAGTTAGAAGTCGAGCGCCTTACCGACTTCGCTAAATTGTCAGACGGAAAGAGCACTAGATTGAAACAGTATAGAGGCTTAAAAAATGTTGCTGAACTCCAAACACACAGAAAATTACTCTCACGACTTATGCCATGATTCAATCACTTTTCCATTGTTCAATTAGGGATCACAATCCCCAGTCATTGAGAATATGTTCCACTTTATGAAAGCAAGCGCAGTATTTGACATTTTGTTACGATAAGAAGGGAGTAATGCTGCTCAAGTGTTTCGCTGTCGCCATCTTACTTGCTTTCATAGAAATAGAATATTCTTAATGAATGGGAATTCTGGTTCCCAACTGACAAATAGGAAGTGATTAAACCATGGGATAAGTCGTGCAAGTAACTTAGTTTGTTTTGGGGGCTCAGCAACATATATTTGATCGAATACACTATTTGAATCTATAGTGTAGTCGTTTAATTCAAGTGTTGTACACTAAATATCGTTTGCATATAGTGTCTTTTCTGTCTGACGATTTAGCCAAGTCGGTAAGACGCTAGACTTCTAACTGAGCAACCCATGTTCAAATATTGCTGCAGCCGTAACTTTTTTTTTCAAGTACAGAAATCAACACCGTGTGTTGTATTGATTTAACACACAACAAGTGGTAGTCACGCTGGGACACCGCATTGTGTTGAATTAACACAACTATTTTTTACAGTGTACATGCCTAAAAAAATGTGTGTAGACAAATCCTTTAGTACTGATGTTACAGATAGTATTTCCAAAAAGTTGCCTGACAAAATCACTGACCACAGTAAAAGTTGATCACACAATAGAGGAAAGTAACCAAATTTCCCCTAGCAGCCTAGTTGCACCGAAACAAGTTTCTCAATTAGTATGAATTTGAAATTATTGAAGTCGATCGTCACGTCCGAAGTAACGCGCGAACAGTAATCTCAGAAGATTTGAAGGGTGTTATGTGTCTCTTAGTCGTTTGTAGTTTTTCTCCTAGGAGTTTTGCAGTGGTTCCCACGTTGTCTAAGAGTTTCAGCAAATGTAAGCTTTATAGCAATAACTATAAGCAGTGGTCGAAGTTAGGCGGTATGCACCGGTATGGCATACCAGCTTTCGTTTTTGAGAGCTAAAAGCATACCGTCACTGAAACACACGGTATGCATGTTGTTATATATCACTTTTTGATATGTCGAGGCAAGTATTAGGGAAACATACCGTCTCTGTTTCTCTCCCACTTCGAACACTGACTATAAGCATGCTTGGTGAATGATAATTGAGCTATAATACACACTGATAAGTTTGGCGGGGAAAAGCTTTACCCTGGTGTGGAGAGAATCACATTTTACAGTATCAAGAGTGTCCTAATTTCACATACCTGATGGGTCCAAATTTCCAATCTCTAAATGTAACACGATGCATTGTAGAAAGTGAAGAAAGAGAATTAGTTTTAAAGAGCAGAGAACAAAATGCAATTCAGTTAAAACCGCGCAATGTACTTGCTATTTGACAATTATATTGTCACATCTAACATTGCGAGAGAAATGTGAAAAGAGACAAATAAGCAAATTCGTAGAAGCAAAGCTAGAGGACTTTAGGCAAAGCAGAGATGACAAAGGAGATGACCGCTGTAGTTTTACATCAACAAGCACCATCACTTACTAATGAAAGACTGTATTTCCAAGAAGAAAAAAAAGATGAAAAGTGGGTTGCATGCAGAAAAGGTCACATTTGGTTCCATGAGAACTGTGTTGCTAAAGTAGCAAAATATCGACTTTCCCCTTGTGATATTTGACTGAAATAAATCAAGAGCGGTTTAAAGATAAAATCTACATATCCAGATTTCGTGTTTTTAACTTACAAATTTTGGAGTTTTTCTATTTACAGCTTTTCTTTAGTTTAGAAAAGTGGTATTTTTATGCATAATTTACAGGTATAATTGTTCACTGTATTTCATTTTATGTTCTATGTGGTGTTTTTATTTTTCAGTCATTGTTGCTATTCATGTGACAGCAGGCAAGAGGGCGAAATTTGGATCCATTTTTTCAAGAGCCATTTTTGTCTTGTTTTGGAAAATACATCATATCTCGTGTTGTATGGATGAAATTATTGTCGAGTCACAACATTTATGCTTTAACGTTTGTAAAAGTTAATGCAATACTCACATTTAGAAAATAAATAATAATAAAAGTCGAGAATCTTACCAAAACTAGCATTTGGCTTGTCTGGGAAATTATTAGGGCTGTCGCAATAGTCATGGAAAAGTCAGGATAGTTCATTTATGAACTTTATATTTATATGCGCCTATCAATCGCTAAAAACAGTGACAGTCTAGAATATACTGATTTATATGTACTTATGTACTTCTCAATAGTACTGAAATTAGCGTTTCGCTAGCGAGAATAGACATGGCAGGAAGGTGTAATCTCTATTCATGACAATGCATTATTCGGAGTGAGGAGCTAATCTTGCCTTACAAAAAAAAAAAAAAAAAAAAAAAAAAATCTGCCTAGCATATACAGTCACGTGATAAGTAGCTTTTATTGAGATATAGCTATCTTATTGAAAATTGTCCTGTATTTCATATTAAGCGCTAACGTAGCATGGGCAGAAGGAAGAGTACGGACTATATTTAAAGCTGTTTATTACGTACGAATTCCAACACATATTATATTTCAAAATTCATATCCCGAGGATATGAAAAGTTTTGCCAATCTTTTAGCAAAGGTAGAGAGAACAGAAACAGTTTACAATCTCTAAGGTAATATTGCAATTAAATCATACAATGCCGAATCTCGGAAGAAGCGCATTTTTATCATCTGCATGGGAGAGCGCGAAGTTGAGAATGGAAATTTGTACTATCATATTCTGGTAGCGAGGACAAATTGAATCTTGGACACGAAATTATCATATCATCAAAAGATTTGTCAATAATTTTCCAGCCCCCCCTGGAAAGATAACCTAATTCGCACACTGCAGTTAAGTATTGTTAGTCTTAAGCTAACATTCCTGTATCAATTCTCAATCACAAATTTTGTTCACTGCCAGCGGTGTCATATTAAATTAAAGTTCGGTAATTTTGTGCCATTTTAGTAACTAACGACTTCGGCCCGTCTCGAGCCCATTAACTGTTAAGTCTCTAAAATTTACAAACATCTATGCCCCAGTCGGGATTCGAACCCGGGACCTTCGAGTCTCTGGCTTCGAAATTAGCATTCCCTATCTATTTGCTTGGCAGAGCTCTTCATCCAGTCTATAAGGAATGCTAAATTATTTAGAGTTTCCAGTAATCTTAGTTCTTTGGCCTCTGATAATTCATTTTCTGACTGAAGGGTGATTTTTCTTTAAATCGCCGACTGTACATTTATTCACACATGTAATTTTATCATTGTATCAGTGAGTTGGCAACGTTAGCTTACAATTTAGTTTACCAGCCCTTCTACAACAGCGTTGCTTCAACCTAAATATTCTTCACTCATTTAATGAAAAAATACGATGTCTGCCACAAGTCAATTGATTCAAGTGAATCTTATGACGTTTAAATAAGTTCAAAATCATTGACCAAATTACTCAAGTTACGTAAGAAGCGTGCCACGGCTGGAAGGTCCTGTAGACCAACTGCCTAGAAGTTGGCTAAACGACGACTAAGTCAGTATTACTAGCATTATTAGGCTCATTCTCCGATCTCTGTATCTTACGTATACACAAACACTTCCATAAACAACAAGCAGGTTTACTACTACTGCTACTATCAATATCTGTGCCTTGGAAGGTAAATTGCGTTATGTCACTTTTTGCGAAGTAATTTCTAAAATAATATTTTGAGAATGTTTCTTATATTGGGCATTTACAAGATTTTTTTCGCTATTACTTATCAACATTCTATAGGATTTTCAAACATCTGTTTGATTATTGATAATTTTAAAATAATCTTGAAATAGCCAAAAAAATTTTTATTATTATTATTTTTCAAGTAGATTAACTTTCTATCATTGCGAAAATCAAACATTCATTGTTTCTCCTTAAAACACTTCTAAAAAAGATCCTCCAACTATTTTTCAATCACCTACTACACATATCTAATCGACCGACAATTGGTTATCTGTGATTACGATATAATTAATGTGTTTCACCAATCTTCCTTATGAAAAAAAAATGAATTGTTAATTAACGATTTATTAACAATTTATTTTAAAGTGCTTATGGTGCGTTCCACCAATCTTTCGTTAGACTAAAGAATCGTCGTTAAGTACTGTATTTTCCGGCGTATGAGACACACTTCCCCCCCCCCCCCACGAAAATCGTCCTCAAAAAGAGGGTGCGTCTTATACGCCGGTGCTTCCTATACTCCGGCAAATACAAACAACTATTTTAGCAATATTGTGTAGGCACATTAACAATACTGTTGAACTTGTAGTGTCGTATTTCACCGCCTTTGTTTCCGTTACATTTGTTTTGTAATTTTGAATGTAGGGTCTATCTAAGATATTGCTGACCTAAGACTGTCCTTCGAAAGTGCCGAAACTAATGGAATTTTAACCTACATGATTTTAACCCCCGAAAATCGTCCTCAAAAAGAGGGTGCGTCTTATACGCCGGCAAATACGGTAACTTTAAACGCTTTAAAATTACGTTCGTTAACTAACGATTAGTTAAATTTTTAACGAAAGTTGGTTAAATCCGCCTGAGTTACTTAACGATTCGTTCAAGTTTAACGAGGAATGGTTAAACCCGTCAAATGTCCCATTATCCTCTTTCTTAAGGGCTGATAAGTATTATCTCATTTGTTATAAATTCAACCAGAATTTAGCTGCACTTAACGATATTGGAGCGGTCGATCGGCATCTAAAGTCAGAGACAAGAACTAACGTATATGGCCCGTTTCTCCAACGTCGATTAAATATAGCTTAACCATTCAATAGCTAACGGTTTGTTATATTTTTATCCAGTCGTTAAAAAATTCCCATTTCACCAACGCCAATGCCACAAATTTAACAAACAATTTGAGAAGTAGTGAAGAAACTACTTGATTTCTAAATTTATCATAGTTTGAACGAATTCTGATTGGCCGAGTGGAAAATGTTGTACTATGAATTGTGCAGTCCGCACCGCAAGCTAGTAATAAGTCACTGGCGTATGTTTGTGTCTTTTATATGTGTGGTCAATGAGTCTGTAAATTAATTTGATGTATTCAAAAGATGCTAATAAAATGCAATTCAAAGTAAGAAAGGCATACATCTTTTATGTATCCCCTGAATGCCGAAAAGCAAGTTTCAGTACATTCAAGTACATTATAGAAACAGTTGAGACAAAAAGTATTTCTCTTATATGAATTGCTACGGATTGTTTTTGCTTTCGCTTTGTAGCATACCTGGCTACATAGTTAATTGTAATGTACAGAAGGTTGTACCTTTTATTACGATAGGTATAGACAGAGTTAGCTGGTTGTGATATTTTTTTTATGATGAGGTAATTCTTTATACTAGCTACTTATTTTATATGGCGTTAAATGTACTTCCAAGGTTATTTGCATAATTTCTGATGCGTAAAAGCATAATGTGATACAATATTAAGCAAGGGCATATGTCATCGATAAAGTTTAGTTTAGGTCAGCCAGCTATTGAGCCATACTTTGCCATATGTACGTTTCATACTAACCATTCTCTTGCAAATCACTTGCATAGGCACTTCTATAAATACCTAGCAATGACTAGCAACCCAAAAATCAGTTACGATAAGCCGTATTTCACAATTATTTACATAAATATTGATCAACACATAGATGTGCCGCCACGCTGAGGAATACTAATTATCCCACTACGTGTGATGAATGCCACGTATTTCGTTACAAAATTCACTGGCATAATGGCGAGCAAGGGGCAGCAAGTGACTACAGGTTAGGTAAATTCACAGTAAATACTTTTCATTATACGTGAAGCACTTAAGCTCCATGTGCTCGCCGAACGCGGAATCAGCTAAATAGTACTATATTAGGTACTTTTGGTAAAACAGGCGGTTAGGGTTGGTTTCACTAACCTTCGTTAAGAATGTAACGAACTCAATGAATCTTAAACCTTTTCAAGTTATTTTACCGCTGCGTTAAATTCTTAACAAAACGTTGGTGAAATCTACTTTTAACCTTCTTTGTCCATTTTTGGTTTAATCCAATATGAATCAAACTTTTAATTCTCAGTTTTTTACGTTCGTCACTGTGTGTTCCTCTACATCGTAACTGAAGTAATATACACCTTAACCATAGACCGAGCTAGACCTTTTCTGGCGGTACACAGGGATAAATCCTAAATTATGGCATGTCCCTAAATATCATATTAGGTACATGTCATAATCTTCGAATCCATCTGTGTGTTATTTCTATTACTATACTAGGTATTCTAAACGAAAGATTCTATAAATGTGTGCTTACTCAGCAAATTTTGATTTTCTGCCTGTTGAACTAAATCGCTATTTCCTAACTTTTAAAAGACTTTAGGCAACTTTGGCTCAGGCGGGATGGAAGTTGATGCAAGAACTGGTGGAATGAAGAAAGTGGGAGGGAACTGGAGAACCCCAAGAAAACTCACGCAACACGTGTTTGTCCACCACAAAAACCAAATGGCACGACCAGAGATCGAGCCGAAGACCCCAAGTACCAGAAGTGAGCGCTCTATAACAGACACTGCGGGCCTCATACTCTTTATCCTCTATATTTTGAAATCTATATGTTACACTCCAAAATTGTTAAATGGATCTACTAATAAGAAAAAATCTCGCAACGCGTGACGCCAAACCTAAAATAGTTCTGTAACGCTTTCAAAAATGCCTTCGTTTTTGTGTTAATATGCTAGAATAACCTACTAGTTCATGGTCAGTACAAAATAAGGCGAATAGAAATTCTTAAACTCCACGGCATTTCAACATATAACGCCCACAGTAATTACAGAATAAAAATTCGTGAGTATTCTGAGAGGAAAGTAAGCAAGAAAAATTGTTATAAGGAAAATCCCGCCCATTTTATACGGTTTTCACCACATAATAATATACAGTATATATATGTTTATTAGATATAACTGGAACTGAATTTTCATTCATTTTGGTTATAAACTGTGAGAAAGGCCCACTTGCCAACAAGAACTGAAGCGGAATGACGGTGGTTTCAAAATCTGATCCAGGGCTCATCAAATGGCGGATTTTGGTCCGGGTCCGGACCCCGAAGCCTGTTTCACCGGACCTCCACGGTTTAATACGAATGTGAATTTTATTTATGGCCTTTAGGCATCTTTAGCTAACGCCAGGTTTGATATGATGAGAAAGTAATGTGTGAATGTATTACATATTCACACTTCACTACTTGAAATTAAAAAGAACAGACGTAAGTGATTCAGTGGCGTCATTTCAGTTTTTTGCTGGGGGATCATTTAGGAAAGACCTTATATGATATATCGTTTGGCGCATCCCACCTACTCCAAGCGTAGTTTTTACTTCATACTCTGCATATACGTAATCAGTGATTCCGCCAGACCCCCTCTGAGGGTGTAACTCCCAAATACTCGAGAGCATCCCAAACTTTAAAAAACTAGTCAAAAATCGACAGAAACCATGCCAAACTCCATTTACACCCTCACAATTTTGACATTGCATCCCTCCCCCCTTTAACTGAAAATCGAAATCCCTGTACGTAATTCACATGCACCTCTACGCTGTTAATATGACATAGCTAAAAACAAGTAGGCCTAACACTCATATCAGACAAAAAATAAAGGGATTTTAATTGTTAACTTTTAGTAAAGTTTTATTGGTGTGTATCTTTTTATCATAAAATCAAGAGAAGTCACTTCTGCTTCACTTTCGCTCTGGAATGAAACACTACCGAGATTTAGTGTCGCCTCCCACACCGCAACACGCCTCGCCAGGGCCGTATTTAGGGGGTCTCTAGCCCCGTAATTTATTATTATTAGAAAAATGGACAAAATTATGAGAATTATAAAAAATAACTTCGGGGGTACACAGGAGTACTGCGTTGAAGAAGGTGACTCAATCTCGGTAGTGTTTCACTTCGGAATGAAAGTGAAGAAGTGACTTCTCTTGATTTTGTCATTAAAATATTTTTTGTACACTTCGCACCAATATTCCAGCCCCTATTTTCTTCTCTCAGGACATCTACAATGTAAAATTTAAGCAGAAAATGATTATAAAATAAACAAAATAATAATAAAAACAGGAATATAAAAGTTTCTATCACTACTGGGAGGAGACCCTTGATTCCTCTAGGGAACCAACTGGCATGGGAACGTAATATCCAATCCATACCTTCCTGTCTCGGGGCCTGTTAGTACCTAAACAACTGCTCATTATCTTTTACCTAATCTTTGTTTGGCGAACAAACTTGAATCAGGTACTGACGTGAATGTCTAAAATGGAGAAAGTTAACTAAATGACAAGAACCTGCCAGTCACTGAACACAAATCTCTAAAAATCAGTTTCTCTCTAGGCCTAGCTCTTTTATGTGAAGTGCAAACCTACTTCACAGACACATGGACAAAGTGACTTAGAAGAATACGAAGCTTTTGTGGCTGTTACAAGAAAGAGACTGACAGCATGTGTAATGAATAACATTTTCTCTTCTTTTAAGTTTCTTAAAAAAAAAAACACTAGCCTGCGTTACGGTTACCAACCAGCCGGTATTACACCGGCCTAGCCGTAAATTTTAATAATTTTCTCTATTATGGCGGTGACCGGTACAAAGTTTTCACCGGCACTATTGCGATCGGTAATTTTCTGAGAATTAAATTTTTTGGTAGATCGTCCTCGCAAATTAATTAATAAAAATCTTTGACACATTACTACTGTCGCCAACCAGCCGGAATTTCACCGATATGGTGGAAATTTTACCACCTTTCTGATTAAAGCCGCTTGCTGGTACATAGATCTTACCGGCCCTACACATTGTCTGTTCTTCCTTTATATATATATATATATATCATCATCATCATCATCATATTCAGCCGTTTTCTATCCACTGCTGGATGAAGGCCTCCCCCTTTTCTTTCCACATATCTCGGTCTGCTGATATCCTCATCCATGTAGCTCCTGAAAAACGCTTCATTTCATCTACCCATCTTACATTTGGACGTCGTCTCGGTCGTTTCTTTTCTCTAGGAATCCACTGTAGTACATTTGTCGTCCACCTTCCATCTGTTCGTCTAGCTATGTGACCGGCCCATCTCCACTTCATCTTCTTCGCACTCTTGATTACATCCTCTACCTTTGTTTGTGCGCGAATCCATTCATTTCTCTTCCTGTCCCTCCTGGTTATTCCTAG
>JAGDQP010053377.1:0-13300 GCA_022664845.1 Lepisma saccharinum | reverse complement strand
CTATATGCCCACACTTAACTGATAGAAGGTTGCAGAACATCGGTATGCAGACCATCGTTGTAGCACAGCTGAATTCTACGCAATGTTCTGGAAGGAGCGTGTGTGTGTCCCCCAGAGAGAATTGTCAGGGCTGATAAAGCGGGACTTCTTGGCAGGAAGGCAAGAACAAGCCGACCTGGAAAGGTCTCGTTGAGGTCATTACGCACTTGCACAGCAACAAACATTTTTTGTCCCTTCTTCTAAGGTTCTGTTACTGGACAATGCTATCAGGATAGGCTTCAACAATGGTTGGTGCCACAACTGCAACAAGCCGGTATCATACACACTGTTGTGCAACAGGACAGAGCTCTCCCTCTTCCTGACATTTTGACGTGCAAGTGCGTAAAGGCCTGAACGAGACCTTTCCAGGCAGGTGGGTTGAAATGAGGGTTTGCAGATTCACCTGCTCCCTTTGCCTGACCACCAAGAAGTCCTGATTTATCAACATCTGACAATGCTCTCTGGAGATCCATCAAGGAATAAGTTCAGAACAAACTGTCACACAACAGTGAAGATACGAGGAACTGTCGCAGATGCATTCACGCATGTGACGCCGGATTGTCTCCGCAAAACGCCTGCCAGAACATTCAGCTGTGCTACGACGACGACGGCCTGCATACCGATGTTCTGGAACCTTAAACTATCAGAAAGTGCAGGTAACATAGTAAGCTACCGTAACAATTACAGTACGCCCACTTTTCGTCCAGCCTGCATAAGCATTCACCACACAAAAGACAAGATATATCTGAGAACTCGAATAACTGCGTATCTTTTCCTACGAGATATATATATTTATATATATATATATAAATTCAAAAGTGTAATTTCACATACAGAGTACTTGGTAAACCTGAACTAAAAAGTTCGAAAGGTTTCTAGACCAACGAACCGAAACATATGGTCCTATGCTGTAGTGTAATTACTGGGATCCGGTTAGAATCTTTGTTAAAGCATGGATCTATTATCTATTTAGAAATACCATTTGATGAACTTACGTTAATGTTACCACGAGATCAAAACAATGAGAATTTGGCATAGTTACGTATCAGTAAGGATTCAATCACTCGGAATGCCATGAGAAAACCTAACCATTACACGACGTTTTACTAGTCTAGGTAGTGAGTATCTTCAGGTAAAAACACATCACAAACACAAGTTTTAAATATGTACACAAAGAACGTTATTACTAAAAGAGAGGAGTATACAATGAATTATTTTTTGGGTGCATGCAAGATACCTGATAAATGACATTGAAAAAAAAAAGTTATGCTCCCTCCAGCTAAATTACAATGTGGATATAATTATATTGAGGCCTTGTATCCATACTTAATTTAATTAAAATAGGCTGACAAAGCTATTACACTTTATTGTAAAAACACACAGCAAGCGTTATAGTTTTAATGTTCTAACATCATCTTTCTCAGACGAAACACTAATCAACATTAACAGTTCATAAAATGCAAACACGTCCCACAATAATAATAATAATAATAATAATAATAATAAAAAGGTCTTCCGCGAATCACGTCCCAGAATTCGTTGCTTTCCAAAACTGAACAAATTTTAACCACTCACAGTTCTTCGCTCATGTAATTCCGCAGTGTTCCGTCTGACGAAGTTGTTAGAACATTTAAACTTGCTACAGCCAGCGATGATACGGGACTTGGGTAGTGTAGCAGTTGTCATTACTACCGTTGATCATAGATGGCCTGCAGCGTTGTCGACTTTACTGTTTTGTTTACAAAGTTATTTTAATTATTAAGAACTAGCTATTAGTGGAAAGTTTAGGACATTATAACTAGAAAAGAAACTGGAATTGTCTCTTTAAGCAGCTATGTATATCTTCAGTGCTATTCAATGTTAAAAGTCAACAAATGTAATAATTATATGTACGCAAGTTAATGACACGACCGAGGTGGTCGGAAACATTTAGAATACTAACCGAACCAGAATTAAATACAGTGCTCTAGCATTGGATATAGTAGTTCTTTTTTTAATAGATGCTCGCTCTCTCCCTCCCCTGTTGACAGGTTCCTTAGGGACTAAGTCTTTTGTCCGAGAGGTGAGCAACTGAGTAGACTCTTCGCTGACAGATCCTTGAGAATCGTGTCCTCTTTCGTCGGAGGATACGAACTTGAGCGCTTACCTCTTATTGAGAGGCCTACGAGAGGGTTGATCTCCTCCACTTGGGGAGGTTATTCTTTTGCTTCTGGTCTCTTCGTCGATTAACGAGAGAGATAGATACGGGAGGAAAAAGCTGCTCAACCCGAGCAGTTGTATTCCCCTGGGTCTGTCTCTTGCCTCTGGGAAGCTGTGTATCACCAAACTCTCCCCGGCAGAAGAAGGGTACCATCTGGGATATCATCTTCAAGGCTACGTGCCCTTCATGCAAGTCTCATTAATACGTGACCGTCCGTCAGAAGTTGAGACTCAGTCTGGGAAACTTGTCCATCTTACCTTCTCTATCCCTTCGCAGCAATTGGAGTTCCTTGGGGCACAAAGGATATTAGATCACTATTGTTGGCGCTAGAACTTGGATCACGTGACCATGTCATAAACTGTAACTCTTGCTGTGTGTTTTTACAATAAAGTGTAATTGCCTTGTCAGTCTGTTTCAATGAACTAAGTTTTCTATTTAAAAAAAAAAAAAAAAAAAAAAATGTTGTCCGGAAAGAATACTTGCTTGTCAAAAAATGGCGTTTCTGTTCAATGTTCCATACGAGACAATACTTTCTCCGATCTTTAAACCTGTTTTTCTCGGAACTACTCAACTGTCGCTTATCAGGTTCTTGCATGCACCCACAGAATTTTGTACGTTATCTTCCTTCTTTATATACATATTTAAACCTTATTGTTACGTGCCATATTTCCCTGAAGATGATTGAAATTCAGAAGAGTCCTTCGAATTTTCACGAATCATTATATTTCTACATAGATTTACAAAGGAACCACAAAAATGGTGCGCTTCAGGATATTAGATCTCCAAGTATCATAGTCAACTCTCAGTGCGCACCAGTTAACAAGAAGGTTTTCCTGCATGCTTTTACCTTGTTCGTTCTTCCTAACTGGGAAATGTACCTACGAGTTGCTTGTACGGTTATGTATACACAATCTCTTTCTTTTCAACGTACACACAAACACACAAATTAAAGGAAATAAATTCTATAGTAAAGGAATATTGCAATGATAAAAATGTGGTCTTAAGAAATTCTTTATTAGCCCTGATACTCTTTTTTAATATGGTCTCATAGAGGCCATAACAAAAGTTTACATTAAACCCACCTTGTGTCTTATCTCTCACCAAGGTTGTTTCAATAACAAATAATTACAGCTTCACCGACCATAAATATATACAAGGTATACACACTGCTGCTTTTTTTTTTTTTAACTTTTCTTCAACTGATTAAAAGATTTCTGCAAACTGTTTTATATAGAGCAGAATGTAAATGTGATGATATATGGAACAATGACCTACAAAACTCATGATGTATCTAGCACAGCGCTTACTGTTTTATTAGCAGGAAAATACGTTACTTAAGATATATATGTATATATTTATGTATATGTGTATATATATATGTAGGCATATATTATTAACTGAAAATGTCCGTTCTGGGATTGCTGCACACTACCTGCGCTTGGTTCTGTTACACTACGACCTTATTGTATAAAAATACGACTTCATATATATATGAGAACTATCTGAATTGTTTTCTTGCTTTCTTCCTGATTGTTAAGAAGTCTAGAAAAAACCGGAAATTACAAGATGTGTCACATAAGTGTATTTGACAGAGTACATCCATCATGGAACTATGTAAAAGTTGTCTACATAATATTATAAGAATCAATCAACCAGTACAGAGATGTGCATTACCAAAGTATATTTTTTAAGTGATCGACTAGCGGTTGTAATAACAGCAAAATAACGTAATTAATACCTTTAGGGACTGATTCTTGATTGTCTTTAGTTGCTAATTTAAATAAAAACTTAACGCTACTTAAAAAAAACAGCAATATCTACAGTCAAGGACTCGGTATATTGCCACAGACTGTATACATAAAAGTTCTGAATAGCCTGGCCTGCATATTTACAAACGGCATTCAAATGAAAACAAACGATAAATACAACTGTGAAACTTCCGAATACGTGTTGCTGTAGATGCCATTAAATAAAAACCTCGTGGCGAGGTTCCCAACCACTGCACTGAGTCGCTGGGGTTCGCTCAATATCTCGACAACACGTAAAGGAACTGCTACTACTCACTTGACACCAGCATAACAATTGTTTGCGATTTTTGTTCAATGCTATTATTATGTGAAAATGAAATGACCAATAAAATTTTCACTTCTTTTTAAATATAAAACTAGTCTGCACAATTACAATTTACAGTGAGTGGTAATATTTTTGTCCCTGACTATCTAGCGAACCACTCGAAGAAGGAGAGAAAAGACGTGCGTCTAGCCGCAGGTCACTGGAATTAAATGGCGCGCCTGGCCACTAACTCGGCATAACACGTCCATGAAGCATAATTACAAGCGCATGAAGATCTTTAAATAATTTTAAAAGGTAGGAAAGCGTTCAATGTGGCTAGAAATTAAAAAAGGTCTAACCTGACTACTAACCCACTTTCGCTCACTCGGCACTACATGCCCATTAATCATGTATAAACTGTTGACAATGGCTAAAAAGCACAAGGCAATACTTATTAGCATCAGCATTTAGTTCCGTTCTATTAAAAAAAGAAGAAAGGGCTGGCCTGAACGGGGATCGAACCCGGGCCTGCCACGCAGAAAGCACTTTCTACCGCCTAAACCACTGGGCCATCTGCAAGCAAACACTTGCGAAAGAGTATCTACAGCTGCATGCCGGGATTCTGAGAGAATCACTTCCGCGCGTGCGCATTCTTTGATTCCAGTAACCTGCAGCTAGGCGCACTAGTAAAAAAAAAGTGCTGGGGGAGGACACTGGTAGCAAGTGAACTTACGTTTGAATTATTCATTTTAAGCGAGAAACAATAATAATAAAAACGTATAAGATTCTACTTAAGCTCTTTCTTCACAAAATATGTTGCGAAGGCATAAATACTTAAAGGTAACTGTTCGTTCCATTTCTTCCCCTCAACTTTTTTCGATGAACACCACTTGAAGGAGAAGAAAAAATAAACTATAACGACACTTACATTTAAGTTACATAATTAGTTCCTGGTTGCACAGGAAGTGATTTCTACAAGTATAATATACAATATTCAATAATAATAATAATATACATTTTTATAAATAAAAAACACTCAACAGTAGTTCTTTTTACATCATATTCACAATCCAGTCTTATGATACAATCACTTAGTTTCAAAAAAAACAAATATAACACAAGGCAATGTATTAAAATCTATGCTCCAGAAAATTTGCTCTAAAACGTAGCGTAATAAACAGCAGTAAGGCTGGCTAGAAGACGAGTCGACGCATTAGTTAAAAGAAAAAGGAAGAAAAAAAAAAGAAAAAATATATGTATATAGTCCTCAATTGGATAGGTGCAAACTAATATAAGTAAAGAAAAAATCCGGGTTTGAGTACATTAAAGAGACCGATACTAGTCTTAGCTTATGCCTTCTACGGTGGTCATTGGATATATTAAGTTATATAACACTCGCTTGGTCTCTTATACTCCCTGTCTCTCACCAGTCCTACTATTGTATCTGACCTATGAGATTACAGAAATTAAAAAATGTCTGGACACTTATTCCAATCTTGTTTTTCTTTGCACTCCCAGTATTCACCTTGATACATGTGGAACACATTGCCTGTCCATTTCTCTTTCTGTTTCCTAAACCACACAGGCTCATACGGTGGGTAAGGTCGACCTGCAACGAAAGAAAACAAAATGTCATACTGACTGTCACAAATTGCGAAATAAGAACAAAAATCATTACCGAATCTGAATAAGAATTCAAATGTTGTATTTTTGGGCCATTTTAGTATTTGATGACTTCAACCCGTCTCAAGTCCATTAGCTGTTAAGTCTCCACAAACAAACATCCATGTCCCAGCCGGCATTCGAACCCGGGTCCTTTAAGTCGCTGGCTTAGCGCACTAGTTACGTTAAAAACGACGTGCATTTTACGTTCAGTGCTCTGCACCTAAGTAATGAAAGTGTGATAGCTAATCCACTACTGACTTCTAAAAAAGCAAACATATTTCCTGGTCGAAGGAGCAACGTAAACACGCGGCCATTGTTACGTAAAAGGGAGGACATAAAAAAAATAAAAAATCTTGTATCAATATTAGAAAAATATACGTTTTTACACCGTAAGTTTCTATTTTATCGAAATGTTTAAATATTTCCCACTGTTGCATATCTAGTTTTATTGAACAAGCTATACTTTTCTTCTTGGTATTGTTATGCTCAGCCAAAAATGACCAAGTCAGTGAGTGGTTCAAATAACTGAAGCAACAGAGTCATACCAATAAAAACCACCACTGAGAAGCAAAACGCCTTCTCACTGGCCCAAACCGAACAGATATTTCGTTCAGTGTGAAGGCACTTGAATAGTGAACTTAAACCCGTTCTATGTACCAAGCCGACGTAGCTCAGTGATCCTTGGCGTAGCATTCCGGAGGTCGTAGGTTCAATTCCAGCGGCCGACAATCTTACCCTGACTGAGGTTTTTCCTCCGTCGCACAAGGCAAATGGCATCTTTAACTTAGGCCCTGGCCGACACCTTCCCGCATCCTTTCCCCTCCCCTATTCCGGCCTGAGCCTTAGATGTCTAAAGGTCATAAATAGAATTCAAATTTAAAATCCATTCTACGTATTCAAGTTTTCAAAAACTTTTTTGAGTTGTAGTAGTACTTATAAACTGAAGAGAATATAATAGTGTGAAAAAAAGGAAACATTTATTTTCCCTTTCCTTCCTTGTTTGTTGAAAATCGAGACATTTGTGTGTTCCAAGAATTAATTTCGAGACACAGATCTCGATTTCAGTAGAGTCCCGGATGTTTCAGAAAGAATAGCAACCCTATATTGACCTCCTTCATTTGCTCTCTCAGCCAAGAATTACGATTGCTTTCTCCAGTGCATTGGACAAAAATCAGCTGTAACGCAAAGTAAAATGTAACGCAGAAATAATTTGGCTTCCAACTACACTTCTTGAATTTATACTGGAATGACCCATAGATTACATGAAGCTCGCAACTGCCAAATCGAGTAATGCCGGATCATTTTCATGTTTTCAGCTTCCTAAGCCATCCAATTCACAATGGGACCATCCATCAAAACCTGGATCATCTTGTGTAATTGAAAAGACGACAGCGCCAAGAAATTCAGAGTCACAAGTTCTGAGCAGTTGGCTCAGAAAAGCAGAAGTCAAATATCTTGTGCTTACCAGTTTCTCACTTTTGTTAAGTGCCTCATCAAAACATACCACAAACAATGAACTCAGTAAGACATCATTACTTAATTAGTTAAGCAACTATGGCGCACGTCCAGGAACGATTCTATATCAAGTTTTCGTGGGATCCATAATGAACTTCGGGTTAACAGCACTGTTTATGAACAAAACTGTCACCAAAACCACTTTGAAAACTGAACGTAGCATGGATTAATACCAGGTTCATGGCTCATAACAATTTCAGCTTCAAGAACTTCTTCCTTCACAACGATTTTTTTTACAGTTAATTATTTAATGATGTCTGAATTTTTACACCAATATTATCTCCTTTGGATGATTCTGAATGGGGATGGGTTGAATCATCAATAACTACAACTAATGCCTCAATTACTACATCATAGTATACACGACATGGAAAGGTAGATAGAAGGACACTATCATCCATTCCTTCAGAGAGCACACACCCTTCAACCTTCCCAGTTTTTAATTGCACAATAAATCGAAACATGGTTGGTAAAATATGAACAAATTTGACTTTGAATAAAAATTCCATTGTGGAAATTAATTCCCTGACTTTTCCAGGATTTCCATGGTGGTGGGAAACCTGTATATGGATATTTATGGTCTACGATCATCACATATTCCTTGGCGAGCAGACGCAGGAATGGGGAAGCTAGCGGCCACGATCTTAGCCAAGGTGCCACAAAGGCATTCACTTGGTGAAACTCCGAAAAACCTGTGTTGATATTACCGGTAGCAAGACTCCTACCAGCAATGCCTTCCCAGTGCAAACCGTGACCGTAAACAACAGACCAAGGTAGCTTGGTTATTGATATTATTGTTTATCTTACTAAACTCACTGAGTAATACATGCAGGTGAGCTGGCGAAATAAGTTGAGAGAGATTCCCCAGCCTTGGATTTGGTGTGGTATTAAAAAAATAGGGTGAAGATATTATATATTTTAAAGTATTTTTACTTACTAGTAACAGATTATTGCCGCATATATATATATATATATTTTTCGTAGGGATGAAATGAAATACTTGATCTAACGCCATGATTAATGCACTTCGAATATTTACTTCAGTTGAGATTACTTTTGAAAGTAATTCGAAAACAACTCGCACTTTCTTTAGCAGTACTCATGAAACCTGACCTTGGCACCGTTGTTTGCCTCGGGTGGCAATACAGAAAAAAAAAGTAAAAATTACATGTAGCCAAAAAAATAGTTTTCATGGGATACATGTACAGTCTGGGACGAGGAGAAAATATGATTTGATTCATCCAGCACTTTGAGAAGAGAATGAAGTGTTAAAGAGGAAGAAACAATAAATGCAGCAGATAAAGTTACTTGATCAGAACAGAAAAGTATACAACTGAATGACTCAACTCCTCTTAAATCACTACGGACAAAACAAACTCAGAAACAAGTTCAGTTTCTGTTGTTCCTGACTGTATTCTCAGATACACGGAAACTCGATGATGAGAACTTTTGTCAAGTTCTAAAAGTTGTACAATAAGGTATGTACCAAAACAATATGATATATTTAAAATGAACTTACGTGTATATTCCACGTGTAATGTATATCGGTTCGGTGGTTTCTAAGTATGCGAATTTCGGACTATGAAAATATTTTCATGTCAATTTTTAGGAATGATGTACATCACAGATTGCAAACAATGCAAATAATTTTGTCGTTGCGTCAAAATTTGCAAGTTCATTATATATCTCACTACTGTACAGATACTGAATAGACGTACGGTGCAATATCTTTCATCAATACATTTAAAGTATCGATATTTGAAATACACGCTGAAATTAATTTGGTCATATGCACAGGAAGAAACAGATGTCTCGCAAATGTAAAAATTCTCGGTCCAATTTTTGTGTTGCCACTTATCTTATTATCTATGAATTCTAATTTTGAAGTCAGTTCATTTGAATTTGTATTTAATTTAAGGCCTTTAGGTAACTTTGACTCAGGCCGTATGGATGATGACGGAAGAAATGGTGGAATGATGAAAGTGGGAGGAAACGGGAGAACTCAGAGAAAATACACGCACATGGTGTTTGTCCATCACAAAACCCACATGGCATGAGTTACGATCGAACCGAAGACACGAAGCACCAGAGGGAGCGTTCTACCACTAAGCCACCGTGGGCCTGAAGTCAGTTCATGTCGAATATTGATGAACTAACTATGTACTTAACGAGACGAAATCTATATTATGTACGCACCCAAAAATTCTTTCAAAGCTAATAAACCTAATAAGATTGAACTTTTAAGAACAGGCAGATGAAATTGGAATGTGATAAATCAATGTTTGAGAAACAATGAAGTTGCATATAATTCCGAGTGCTGTGACCAATACGTTAAAAGTCAGGTAATTGACTCCGTACATGACGTAATTAGAAGTCTACCGTGGATAATAATGGTGAATCCTGTCGAATCTAAAGAATAATGCAAACTACCACAACATCGTAATTTACAAAGGTAAAAATTGAGTTTTCGATTCAGAGCAACGATTTCTGAAAGGGACAGAAACTATTAACTCGTCGTCTAATTTACGTATCCAGTTAAACATATTCATATTTGGACTTAGAACGCCATTATTTCAGATCATTGTCAATTCAAGTAAATGTGCTAATCAGCATGTCACACGATTAATCATAATTCTGCCAAAATGTCCCGATTCTTACTTAAACTTATTCAATGTTCAGTTGCAATGGATTCGTTACTTAATTTATTTTATCGAGAAACTGAAAATAGTCGAAATTACATAATTGAAATTATTTTTTCCTGGATAACTTCTGGGCCAAACAACGACTACATCCGGAGTACTTAATTTAAGAATTTTTCAACAGTTAAAAGTGACTTTCATAACCGTATATCAATTACTATTTCTAAATGTATACTAAATACTATAGTTCACAGGAAAAAAGTCTAAACTCTACATCACTTGAAAACAGATATATTGTATGCAGCAGGAAATTGCTTTTCGATATTTCGATGTAAGGACAAAGACATTCTCAGGTATCCAAAAAAAATAGGTGAACTCTTTTCTTTTTCGAGCATTAGTTCTTAATGAATTCTTTCCTTTTAAAAATGGATAATACTGCAATAAGCGATTTTAAACTAAAAATTGTAAAACTGTTTTAATATTTTGTAAGCGATTTTCAGAATCTTCAATCGTGATTCATTACACATACTCCTGTCATCAAGGTGATAACATTATCAATGCACATCATTAACCAATACATTCCGAGCCGCGAGTCTGAGAAGGTTAAGTTATCGGTACCCAAACGAGAAATGCTATTAAAATAAAACACACCGAATTAAAATTTTCAGTAATAAATCTGAATTTATTTAAGGCCTTTAGGAATCTTTGACTCAGGTCAGGATGGGGTAGCTATCGGACAGGGCCTTTCAAATGCACTATTCCGGCATTCGCCTGGTGAAACTGGGGCGGGGAAACTTGGAAAACCTGTCAGGATGGGAACCACGTGCCTACCCATTGCCGATCCGAAATCCGCGACTTTACCGCCTGGATCACGTGGGATGGGTATTCATTAAAATAGGAATCAATGTGTTACTTTTAACTCTAATTGTATGTTTTATGAAAGATATCCAGTACTTCTAAAAATTTCATATGTCGATTTTTCATTACAGTTTCTCGAATCTTGTCCAAAAGTCTAGCGACACATCGAAAAATTCGTTGTATTATACCAGTTCGAAATTGCTGTCTGAAATGCAATGTTTTACATTCGAGCAGTTGTGCTAATAGCAACAAGAAAATACTTGAAATAAATATTTGCTAAACTATGTGTTTTAGGTAACACGTCTTTTTCAAATGGGGTCTGCTTCACAGAATAGTTGCTGGAACAGAGACTGTTTTTTAAATACTTTTTTATTTTGTTAAAAGTTTGTGAAAATCTTCTTACCTTCTGCAGCCGCCTTCTCTGCTTCGGCCTCTCGCTTCCTGCGAGCAGCCCTCTGCTTCTCTTCCAAACGGACTTTCTCCTGGTTCGCCTCATCCCACTGGCCTTCTTCCATTAGTCTTTGGTCGGGTCTCAGCCGGGAATCTGTCGGGGCAACGCCATCTTCCGGTTCATTCAGCTGACAAGCCAGTTCCGTGAAGTTGTAGTAGCGCTCCGATTCAAGACTGAAAGAAACAATTTGCAAGATTTAAGTATTTGTACAATCGAAGATACTTATAAAATGTGAAACTAGCACACCAAAAAGAGTCTACAGAAACAAATAAGGTTCCACTACGCAAAAATAACTACCGATTATGACCTTTACATACACAAACTTCAGTATCTTTCTATTTCAAAGTTCTTGTCATCAATCACATCACTAGTAGAGACTTGAAAAAAACCATGGAAGCATCCCATGTAAGTTTGTTAGTGATTTACATAAATGATTTATACAGGCACACACGGCCTAAGCTCGTCACAAGAGTGAGGGATGATGTACCTCGGCCACAAATGGGATAGGGATGGTCTTTGGATCGGTGTATAGGTGCGTTGTCGTACTGGATAAACCACGTGACGAACCGTGAGCATGTACGCATGTTTTTGAAAGCGTGAACAACTCTGAGCGGGCACTCCTCGGTGTACCACTTTCCTGTGTTCTGTTTTCTCAGCACCACGCGCTCTACAACTCCTCTGACATTGAAGAAGACGGCCACCATTTCCTTCTTAACAGATCGTGATTCTCGCACTGACACAGGCATGTGTTCATCTTCGAACACCCACACTTTATTCTAGGCTTTAGTGGAGACGTCATAATAGTACGTAACACAGGTTTTGTCAGCTATCCCGACGATTTTAACATAGCGAAATGATTTCTTTTAAAAAAATTTTGAGTTTCTCACGGCACAATGAAAGACGTCGGTTAAGGCATGGGGTACTCTAAATGAAGCAACTTTTCTAACTTGAAGGTGGTAGTGCAGAATGGCGTGAATTACCTGTGCAGGGATATCTAAACATTCTAGCGATAGATCACGCCCGCCGGCCTCTAGCAACTTTCTGACAAAAGCGATGATGTTCGCGGTGACAGACGAGGCCGGACTTCCTGGCTGAAATATCCTCTCTAAGTTCCGCTACCACCTAAATATGGTAGTTCGAAGGAGACAGTCTTCTCACAGTACAAGAGCAATTTTTTCCAAACACATATCAACACTCAAACCATGCACAAAGTTGTATCGCAAAAATTGCTCTATATTCCACTTTTTACCAGCACAACATTGAGAGCACATCTCATCGCCACAGCTCAGAAGCAACTAACACCCCGCGCTCGTCTTGTCTGTTTCAGTACAAGTTAGAACCTCTCTCAATCCGTGTGGACTTGTCACAACGTACGACCAGCGGTTGCGTCATATTGCAAAACTTTCCTAGTACCCCTACGTATTAGCACAACAGTCAACTGGGACAAGTAACACAAAACATTAAATAATAAAGAAATTACAATTCAAAACATGATTAAACATCTCAAACTAGAATAGTGTATATCATTTATTAAATAAAACTGAAAATTAAATGAGTACCATAATTATAATATGTATTGTAAAATGTTAAAATGTGCGGAGCGATACATTCTTCGCTTTCTTCTCAGTTCTGAATACTTTTAATGGTAGCTAATAGTAAAATATTTAGTTTCTGGCTTTCGTAAAGGATATCACTTGCTCTTCGATTCCTTTGTCACGGATTCTTCCTTCTGAATTTGAATTTATGGTTAATATGAAATGACATTATGCTTCCTACTCTATAAAGGTTTAGATAGTCTACTCTCCGTACTACATTGTTTATGAATCCTGTGAATTGTTCTTTGACTACAGTTACCGGATTTCTTTCATTCCGAAATTAAAA